>VMDR010009486.1:0-33267 GCA_007922815.1 Macrotus californicus
GGGTACATAAGGACTATTGGTTCATTCCACATCCACTGATTGCAAATAACAGGTCAGAGCACTGAACAAAGGAAGCAGCTGTTCTTCTCTGTCATTCCTCACACTACCCCATCTGATTTAACACTGGAGTATAGGCAATTAGCATCATTATGTAAAAAGTTTGTCCATTAGGTGGTGTATGTATTCATGCATTCATGCACTCAGCCATTCATATTCCAGCAAACTTACTAAGCTTTTACATAGTAATACTAATAACAATAATAGCAGTATTTATTGAGCACATACTAAGCATTGAGAGGCTGGGGAATGGAAAGCTATTGCCTTCAAGGAGGGACCAGACTACTGCTCACCATCACATCTTAAGGAGCTCTCTCTGGCAGATGATCCCACAGACAACTATGAGGACCCATCCTATGCACTTAACCCAGACTGTCTCCTTGCAGAAGGAACTAACTAGAAAAACAGCCTCTGAAAGACTAGGTGACCCCTGAAAACTCCTGAAGACAAAGAGTTTAGCCAGGAAGCTGATTTCACCACAGAAATAAAATATCAGTGAGTGAGTGGTGGCTCCTCCAGGTATTTACGAAGCTGATTTTACAGGAAGACCCTCCTTTTATAGAGATCACAGTTCAATTAGAGGTTCTCTCCTTAACTCTAAGTACATCGTATACTTCCTCAGTTTCTCTATTAAATATTAAAGGTTGTAGGAAAGACTGAGACACAGAGAAATATGTTCTGAGGTGAGGGCCAGACCAAGAGAGACATGTGTTAAATAATGATTTGATTAACTCCACTGTCTTGCTAGTCATTGTCATGCCAATGACTTTACAGCCAAATTGTCACAAATCATGGTTTATGCAGCTGAAAAGACCGCAGTAATAACTGCTCAGGCCCCCTCTTCTTTTTTGTTATGTTGATGGGGCCTGAACATCTCAAAAAAAAAAGTCTTTAAAAGACTTTTTTAAAAGATTGACTTCCCTAATACTACAGTTATTTATTAGCAGTGCATTACGATTCTCTGTGGAGGTTTGTGATCGGAGTCCCTTCAGTGAATATTATTGATTGAGAATTTTTTAAAGAATTTTAAAATTCTGAATACTCATCATAAAAAGTAACTTATTTTAATGGCTACCATCAGGTTAAACATCTGTTTTTGGCATTGCATGTAGTGGACTAATGATTTTATACAACTATCTGCCAGCGTTTTCTATTATATGTGTTTGATTACTCCAACACTGCTTATGTCTGAGAGAACAAAATAAAGAATTCCCAAGGAGCTCGCTGAAGAGTCCTAGTCTAGACCGAGGGAAATTTATGGGGAACTTGCACCATCTGGTTTTGGTGAGGTAGAGGCAATCTGAGATGTAAGGACAAGAGCCAGCAGACTAAACCTTGAGATGACATTGAGAATTTCGCTATTATATACACTAGCACTAGTACCAACCCATTCTCTCCCACTGACTCAGTTACATCCCCAAAGCTGGAGGCATTTGATAACCTTTTGAATGCATTCTGAACACATCCGGTTGGTAAATCACTGTCCCAAGAAAGCAGCTTAACTTGCAGCAGGGATATGCATGCGACATGGAAAGCTCATGCACACCCACCTTGACAAGGACAGCCTGGTAACTTGTCAGGGCTTACCTATGAGCTTTCTACAGGCACACCTGCACAAATGGGAAGTGCGGAGAACTGTGCCTTCACACATCTGAACTCCACAGCACTGGGACAATTTGCTTGCTTCCCTTTGAGCCCTTATAAATCACACAGGGCCAGTCTCTAGACCCTCCTTTCAGTGTGGCAGGTTGGGCTGGTTCCACCCTCAGGGGCTCTGGGATGTTCTCCTGAAGCCTTAGCTTTCTCTGTCATCAGTTTGAATTCATGGGAAAGGGCAAGGTGCCAGAAGTGCTTGCAGGTGAATTCCTTGTCCCTTTCAAGTGCATCTGATTTCACAGTGATGACTTATAAGTGTGTTTATCTTTTGTGGGGAAGGATTATCAGTTAGGTCGGTTAATCTTTTCCAGGCATAAATTATAAATCACAAACAGGGATGCCAGGGAAAATATCAAGTCATAATCTGCTCGTTTGTCTACATCTCATCCCAAGTAGCAAACACAAGCAACCATGATGAAAATTGGTATTTATAAAGAACAAAAACAAGGCCACGATGCTGACACGGTCCCAACAGTGTTGGGTCACAAAGGGAGAAACAGTAGAGTGACTCCGCTTTGTAAAAGAGGGATTGGACGGCAGTGAGAGCTGATCTAAAGAAAGCCGAACAAATCAGGCAGCTTCATTCTGAAAGAGGCTTGGATTTGAAGGGGGGGGGGGAGGATGAAGTCATAAATCCTTCTTCTGGAGGGGGGCGGGGCAGGGAACAGCATTAAAAATTTTTGACAGGTGGGTGATCATCTCTATGAACAACATGAACCTTTTTTCTTCAAGGCCATGTCAAGGTTACACCAGGTATGTCACAATCACGGCCGGGCATCCATAGCACATAGACGTAGGTGCAGGCAGTGGATCCAGAGAGCAGACCCACCCAGATGCCGAGCCCTGTGCAGGGGAATCCAGGGGAGCAGACCTGGATTCTAGTCTCAGCATGTCCCAATTTAAGCTGTCTGGGCCTCAGTCTCCCCTGAGGACACCAAACTAAATAATTTATAAAATCTCTTTTTAAGTCTCTAAAATTCTAAGCCGATGCTCTTCCCAGGACCTGATAGATTCAATGATTCTGATATAGCCAAAGGTGTTTTAATAACCACTGAAGTCATTTCCAGTTTGGTTCAAATGGTATTCAGCGGATTAGTCCAGTACATTTATGTCCCCTTACAGGACTGCTGCGGGCACATCGGGAAACTCAGGATCTGAGCTCTGCCACCAAACAGCCATGCAACCGTGAGCAAGAAATGAGTTATATAGGCTTACCTAGAGAACCTTTCCCCCCAGTAAACTCATAATGGCAAACTCTTCATTAAACTTCCTCCTATCACTCTTAGCAGAGATTCTGGGAGCTCTCATGTTCTTTTTGCCACTTACTGAAATCAGAAAAAAGAATGAAAGAAATATCCTTTCTCATCGCACATGTCTTGTTAAGCACCTACGTGTGTTGGATAGGGAGGGCATGACTGACAAGCTCTCTGCTTTTGAAGCACACACACTTTAGTGACAGGGAAATAATTTAATAAAGGAACAAAACCAATGATGTGAAAGGGACTGAGGGTGGGGTAGGGAAAGGGCTCAGAGTAGTTGCTTAGGAAAGGCCTTTCATAGGTGACACATGAGTCGGGCCCTGAGCTAAGAAAGGGACAGCAACTGTAAAGATTTACATAGGAAAAGCATTTTAAGAAAAAGAGAAAGTTGTCAAGGTCCTGTGGTGAACAATGTATTAGAGGGACAGGAGGAACAGGTTGACTCTGGAGAATCTTTGAATATCAATGCCAAGGCTGAGCTCAAAGAGGCCAGCAAGGACCATGTTATAGAAAGAAGAGGTTAGAGTTTATGGTCAATATGGCAATGAGATTTGCTAGCAATTTTTCAAAAGATCATTTTGGCTGCTGGTCAAGCATGGACAGCAGAAAGTACTAATGGAAGCAGGGTGACCAGCTAGATGGCTGTTGAGGGAGTCCAGAGAGAGATCATGGTCACCTGGACCATGGGCAGGGCAGTAGAGCTGAGATCAGTGGTTGAGTTCCAGGTGAGTGACATAAAGACACCACTTTGCTTTACCCCAGAGTCACAAGATGTTCCTTTAAGTGGACTTAAGATACCAAACAAGTGACATAAGGAGCAAATTTTTATTTTCCCTGTGGCTCGGTCCTTCACAATGAGTCATGTCTCCATCTACCTGAGCAGACTGGGCCACCGCTTCCACCGCTAATTACATAATGCTTCCTGCCTTTGTGAACACAACAGCCTTCACCAGGCTGGTGACTGAGCCCTGAGTTCTGACCACTTACAGTGGAGCCACACCTCGACAGCAGCTGCATGACAGCACCCACTGACTCAAGGGAGCCAGCCGAGGGGCCAGATTCCTGAGGGTGATTCAAACCGGAACTAAGAGCACAGCTGACAAGAATTTGTCAACAGCAACATAAGTAAATGAAGAGTTATTAGGTTTAGAGTTGACATGAGGTAGTTGTTGGTGTGGGCAGTGCTTTGTTGTTATTTGAGTGAGGCCATTACATTCCAGTTTCCTCACAGAGCCACTTGGACCTAATTGGAAGATTGCACATACCTAGCTGTTTTCTAGGAACACTGAAAAATGAGTTGATTGTTCAGATCTGGTGCCATTCATGCTATTTTCTTTGCCCCTGATTGTCTGTGTGGTCACAGAGCTCAGTCCTTGACCTCCATGCAAAATGATCCTCATGTCTAGATTGTAAGAAATGAAGAAACTCCCCGAAGCCTGTACCAGCCATTAGAAAAGATTCTCTCTTGCACACTCTCTTTTGTCCCTTCCTTCTGTACAACAGTAACCCAGTAATGAACTGTGTTTTTTAAAGGTTTGTTGGCCATCTCCCCTGGAGAACACTTTCCTAGCTCAAGAGCAGCAGCAAAGGTGCCTATCCTCGCTGCCAGGAAATCTCTAGCACTGAGTACAGCATCTTGTAATGGGAGCCTCTCATTACATATTTGTAAATAAATAGATGAACAAATGATGGTACAGTTGCCTCTAGCATCTAAACTTTGATGACCATCTCTAGAAGTCTGGACACTGGAGGCAACTCAGACCACCTTTGGTTGCGATCCAAGCTTTACAAAGATCATTTCCGGTTCACTTTCCTGTTCCAGTGTTTCTTGGCCATTGGGACTTAGATTTCAACTTCAAACAACCTGAAAACATTACAGGCTTTGCTGAAAGTTGCCAGAAGGGAAACAGGACAATCTTTACACAGGCAGGCGAGGAGGCTTGCTGATTATTACTTAAGGGGTGGGAGGAGTAGGGAGGCAGAATTTTAATGCTCTTACATTTGAGTACTTGTCATTTAGAAGAGTAGGAAACCAGTAGTTCAGATCACCTAAAAGAAAATTAATCCAGAGAGCAGATTAGTTTTAAAAGCTAAAATATTTAGATATGAATAATTTGGGAAGGAAAGATAGCAGTGAAGGTTGGAGTGGGCAGGGCTGTAGGGGAATGAAATAAGTCATATCAAAGGCAGCCTTGAGAGCTCAGGCAGATAGGATAAGAGATAAGTCCCTTTGCTAAGTTGTCACGCCCTCCCACATACAATTCTCTTGGCACAGGTTTTTTACTAACAAAGCACGCATGTTTTAAACAAAACTCAGTGCATTGTAACAGCTAGAATGCCTCTAAATATGGTTTAGAAGTATTTTTAAAAGCCATCAAAAGGAGCAAACTATAACAAAACATGATCCATGGTTTAAGCAATATTAGAATAATAAGATTACTAGGGTCCTATGGCCATGCAGCAACCCAGTATGATTCCTCATTGTACTTGAAATGATGCACAGTTTCTGAAAAGGGGTGTTTGGACCTTGAGTCACAAACAACAGAGCTGACAGTAATCCCAAGGCACTGTGAGATGGAAAAGAGAAAGGGACAGTTGACATTGAGAAAACACATTTCCTTTTCTTCAGTTCTTCAGGCTAACCCAACAGAACTTATTTATTCTCCAGCTATAGAAATATCTCACCTAGAAGACTCCAGTCCTGGATGGTACTAACACTGTGGGCACTGCCACTCCAATTTAATCCTACTACTAACTGGCCCCTAGGAAAGCAGCCTTTCTGGGTTTAACAATAAAAGAACATTAAAAGATCTGTGCATAGAGGTGGAACAACTGCATTAACCTTTCAAATGCTAGGCAAGCTAACATTCTAAACCCAGCCCAGATAAACAAAAACAGGTCTCCTCTATCATAACTTAGAGTCCTGGCCATATCCTTTCTAGCTCTTGTACCAAGATTTCTTTTTATTCCTCTGCAGTTTCTGTTCCCATTCCTTTACTAGCCATTATCTAGATTTAAGATTAATTTTTAAATACTAATTTTGTGTCATAAGGGAAATATGATGCTCATGTTAATTGTGTCACACCTATGTTTAAAAATCTTTCAAGGAGTCCCACTCTGCACCTCAGAAAATTCAAACAGAGAAGTAGAGAAACTGAAGAGCCCCATCTCTAGCCCCAATTTGTTCCTCAAATGCCCTACACTTCAATCAAACCAGACTGCATACCATTTGTTTTTGCTTGAATCATTCACACATTCTCAATCACTTCAGAGTAATAAAATTTTAACCTCTCTTCAAAGTCGAAAATCAGCGACCACCTCTTCTAGCAGGCATTACAACACTTGAGAATCAGAACTCAAATTTATTTTTGTATATATAGCACTTCTATCTTTATATTCATTTAAGCATATATTTGTTTTCCTTATTATCCAGCAAGCAACTGGTAAACCCAAGGCCAGGACTTAAACTAGACACACACACACACACATATTCAGAGCCATTATCTTATCTTGAATATAATAGATTGGTTTTTAGATAGTGAGAGTGCTAAATTTACTAGTCAAGTGTTTTGAGAGTTTTAGTTCTAATGTCCCTCTCCAAAAATCTTATTTTTGAAAGCTCAGTTGTAATCTCTGATTTTTTCCCTATGTATTGGTGACTGAACAAAGGAAAGTCAATTGTTTTTGAAATTCGTGTTTCATAATACAATAGCATTACCATGTTTGATGAACCCCCCTTGACACTCTCATTTTTAGTATGCAATACTTGGAAAATTATGCAATGACAAAAGGCTAATATAAATCAATAACTTTTTAAAGCCATACTTGCATTTTATTAACCATAGTAGTATCT
This sequence comes from Macrotus californicus, assembly GCA_007922815.1. Classification (NCBI taxonomy): domain Eukaryota; kingdom Metazoa; phylum Chordata; class Mammalia; order Chiroptera; family Phyllostomidae; genus Macrotus; species Macrotus californicus. Next base: position 6,826 of record VMDR010009486.1, read on the forward strand.
ACATATATTTGAAAAATAGAGATTATGAAAAACTGGCTATGCTATACACAGCAAGGTTTGCCCTGGTCCATACAGTGCTAATCCAGGGACATCTTGCAGTAATTCCTTTCCCATTTTTCAGCCACTCACATTCTGTGACCTACTATTGTGAATGTGAATGTCAATCAAGTAGCTATTGTTTGGTCAAACTGCGAGCAGCCAAGTTCACTTCCAAACTTTCCATTCTATGAGAAAAGGAAGAAAGCTCTTTCTAAGATCAAACCAACAGTTCTGATTAGATGTTGCAGGATATAGAAAAAGTGGAATTGAAATTGGCCTTACAGTTTCCAGACCAAATGTCTGAGAGAGTAGAAATCCTACATCGAAAATAGAAACTAGAGGAAGAAGAGTTGGTTAGGGAAAATCTGGGAAAGGTCAGTTAGACAGTCATTGAACTGGAGATATACAAATTGAGGTGTTCAGAAAGCAAGTGGAAATACTGGTCTGGAGGTCAATATGAGCACAGAGTTTGAAAACATCTGTAAAGAGCTCAAGAATTAGTTCCGGCCACGATGGAGGTGTGGGTAGACACACTGTGCCTCCTCACACACACAAAAAGGACAACAACAAATAGAAAAACAAAAAACAACCAAAACTGACAGAAAATCAAACTGTATGGAAATCCGACAACCAAGGAGTTAAAGAAGAAACATTCATCCAGACCAGTAGGAGGGGTGGAGACGGGTAGCTGGGTGGAGAGGACTCCTGGCAAGGCAGCGGCTGGCAGGCCCAGTGAGGCGGTGGCTGGCAGACTGGGTGGTCCCACAGTTGTGTGCAGATAAACCAGGAGGAACAACTGGGGAATGAGACAGACCACACAACCCAGAGTTCCAGCTTGGGAAAATAAAGCCTCAAACCTCTGATTGAAAACACCTGTGGGGGTCGAGGCGGCAGCGGGAGAAACTCCCAGCCTCACAGTTGAGTTCATTGGAGAGACCAACAGGGTCCTAGAATGTACACAAGCCCACCCACCTGGGAATCAGCACCAGAAGGGCCCAATTTGCTTGTGGGTAGCAGGGGAAGTGACTGAAAACCAACAGAGAGCGGAGCAAGCGGCATTATTCCCTCTTGGACCCCTTCCCCACAAACAGCATTGCAGCGCAGCGACGTGGGTTGCCCTGCCCTGGTGAACACCTAAGGCTCTGCCCCTTACTATATAACAGGCGTGCTGAGACAAAAAAAAAAAATGGCCGAAATGAAAGAAACGAAGAGATAGCCAACCTATCAGATGCACAGTTCAAAACACTGGTAATCAGGATGCTCACAGAGTTGATTGAATATGGTTGCAAATTAGATTAAAAAAATGAAGGCTATGCTAAGTGAAATAAGGGAAAATGTACAGGAAACCAACAGTGATGGGGAGGAAACTGGGACTCAAATCAACGGTGTGGACCAGAAGGAAGAAAGAAACATTCAACCAGAACACAATGAAAAAACTAGAATTCAAAAAAATGAGGAAAGGCTTAGGAACCTCCAGGACATCTTTAAACGTTCCAACATCCGAGTCATAGTGGTACCAGAAGGAGAAGAGGAAGAGCAAGAAACTGAAAACGTATTTGAACAAATAATGAAGGAGAACTTCCCCAATCTGGCAAAGGAAATAGACTTCCAAGAAGTCCAGGAAGCTCAGAGTCCCAAAGAAGTTGGACCCAAGGAGGAACACACCAAGGCACATTATAATTTCATTACTCAAGATGAAAGATAAAGAGAGAATCTTAAAAGCAGCAAGAGAAAAGGAGACAGTAACCTACAAAGGAGTGCCCATAAGACTGTCAGCTGATTTCTCAAAAGAAACCTTGCAGGCAAGAAAAGGCTAGAAAGAAGTATTCCAAGTCATGAAAGGCAAGGACCTACATCCAAGATTACATCAAAGATTCTATCCATCAAAGCTTTCATTTAGAATGGAAGGGCAGATAAAGTGCTTCTCAGACAAGGTCAAGTTAAAGGAGTTCATCATCACCAAGCCCTTATTATATGAAATATTAAAGGGACTTATCTAAGAAAAAGAAGATAAAAAATAGGAACAGTAAAATGATAACTCACAACCACACCTAAAACAAAACCAAAAACAAACTAAGCAAACAACTAGAACAGGAACAGAATCACAGAAATGGAGATCACACGGAGGGTTGTCATCAGGGGAGTGGGTGGGGAGAGAGGGGAAAAAGGTACAGGGAATAAGAAGCATAAATGGTAGGTAGAAGATAGACAGGGGGAAGTTAAGAATAGTATAGGAAATGTAGAAGCCAAAGAACTTATATGTGTGACCCATGGACACGAACTAAAGGGAAGGAATGTGGGTAGGAGGGGGTGTGCAGGGTGGAGGAGAATAAAGGGGGGGATATGGAAAAACTGTAATAGCATAATCAATAAAATATTTTTTTAAAAAAAGAGCTCAAGAATTAGAAAAGTAGATGAGCTGTACATTCAGAAAAAGTTCAGCAAAGAATCTTGGAAACATCATATTTCAAAGGCAGTTGGAGAAAAAGAAATTAGCCCTGATGTGTCTCAGTAAGTTGGGCACAGTCCCCCAACCCAAAAGGTTGCCGGTTCAATTCCAGGTCAGGACATGCCTCGACTGTGGGCCTGGTCCTTGGTTGAAGGTATACGAGGAGCAAACCACTGGTGTTCCTCTCACACATACATGTTTCTCTCCCTCTCCCTCCCACTCCCTTCCCCTCTCTCTAAAAGCAAATAAATAAAATCTTTAAAAAAGAGGCAAAAAGAAATTTAAAAGGCAGGATATACATAAGAACACAGAGTAAATAGGGGACTAGCATTTACTGAACACCCCCAGGGACTTGGCTAGGTACTTTAAATACATGACCTCATTTAACCCTCACCATTTGTTCTTGACCTGAGCATTGCCAGTTATGTCCACTGTGCAGCTGAGGCCCCTGACAATTTCAGTGACCAGTGGCAAAGATCAGAAACTGTATTCATCATGGAGGAACCAGAAAATGGCATAAAGAAAACCAAAGGAGATCTGAAGTTCAAACTGTCAAGGAAGATATCAAAGAGAATGAAACTCAAGCAGACTCTTAGATAGTCAATGTCAAAGATGTTTCCAGCCTTTGAGAACAGTACCTGGGGAGTAAGGTAGGTGGAAGCCAAATTGTAGGTTTGGTTCAACTGATAAATCACAATGAATCAAACAGTTAGCTAATAACACCTACACAATAGTAAGTCGTTATTGGGACTCTCTATGTGCACTTTTATTACTTCAGTAGATTCTCTCAATAATTCTAAGAAGTAAGGGCTATTATTGACTAATTTATTCAATGAATATTTTTTTGAACACCTAGTATGTGTCAGTCAGTGTTCTAGGTGCTAGGGATAAATCAAAAACCCCTTGTTAAATGGGTGTGGGACAAAGAAGGGAATGAAGAGAAACACAACACCATATATATATACAATATATATAAAATGCCAAGTAATTAACAGTGGTTCTTTTTGGGGGGGAAGAATATATATTTCAACTGAGAAAACTGAGGCACCACAGCAATGCTTGATCTGCAGAGAGGACAAGGCGATGTTTACGAAGTGATGGGCTGAAGGCCGGGTGCAGAGAGAATCCGAAGCAAATACTCTGGCCACACCCATGTGCTGCATGTCCCACATCAGATGCTAACCCAGCTCCCTAGTACCAGTACTCCACAACAGATAAGTACTAAAATCATTAGATTCAACCTGAGTTGCATGTTAATGCCAGGCTTCTGAAGGAAAGAAGAAAAACGAAACATAAGAAAGCATAACCACTTATGTACAATCAATAAGACAAGTGGTAAGTTAAGTGTCTCTTATTATAGTATTCCTCCAATGTTTGCCTATCTTTTCAGGTCTTTTTGTTAAAATGAGAGTAAGAATGAGAATGTAGGACAATGATTAATCCATGTTCAGTCTGGGTAGATCGACTAAGTCATTACGACCCACCAAGTTAGCCTTAATACCAGCCTTACATGACAGTGAACGTTACATGTGAAGTGCGGTTGTCCTTTCCTCATGAACCGTTTGTCAGTAAAACGAAAGGCAGACTAGAGAAGTACAGTCCTACAAAGACCTTTCAGAATTTCCCAAATGCTCAACCAACGACATAAATTTTAAACATACCTTAGTGGCTTTACGTAAACTGGGAAAGTCTTTCATATTAGAAATATGGACTTGGAATTCTCAATATTTTCAACATCTCAAGTGTCAATTCAGATTACTAAACACAACATGGATGAGTTGCCACAAAATTGATCTTTACCGGCACCTAAAACCCGAATTTGATCTGATCACATTTCAGTGGCTATTACCAATGAGTTAAAATGAACATGCTCACGTTTAAGGTGTGTGTTCCCCAATTCAGAGACATAAAATTAAGTTTCCCAAATAATAATCACATTTTTATAGCTGAGTACCCGAAAGGGTCTATCTATTGTCTCAGTTACCTGGGATAAGTGTTAGGAATAGAAAAAAAAGGGTTGGAGGGGCAGGGTGGAGAGGGGATAAAGGGGGAAAAATTGGGAAAACTCTAATAGCATAATCAATAAAAAAACTTTTGAAAAAAAGCAAATTTCCCAAGTTTATAAATATGTAGCTTTATAGCCTTCTGAAAGACCTTACTATTTTCAATACTCACATCAAATTACAGGCCTATGATAGAAATTTCTATTTCATAAAAGAATGTGCTAAAAATTGATGATGTAAACCAGACCAATCCGTCAAGTAACTCGGCATTCATAATGGCCTTGGGGCAAAGCAGCTTCAAGCCATCGTTCCCTGCAAAGTGCATGCAGAGGGAACATCCATTATGCTGTGTGAAACTTACCATTTAGATGGATGAAAACTAGCACTAGACTCATTGTACAACATATATATTAAGTTCAAAAATGAATGTTCTGACTCGGGGTCTGGCTATTAGAGCTGCGGAGGAAAACAAGTTACAGTTGTCCTCTAAATTACCTTTCAGGGACACAAGGTAAGGCGGATGAGAAAGGGATATGTCCTTTATTTAGTGTCATCTGTCCCAACAGTGGGGATGCTCCTGGTCACATCTTTTCCATGTATCATCAGTGGAGGCAGAATTGCCCAGTGGGTAGGCATATGACCAGAAGTCAGGCAAGCTTAAATTGAATGATAGGGCTGCCTCTTCACCGTGACATGTGACACCTAACTCTCAGCTGTGCCTTCTTCAGTGAAGTGGAGATGACATCGTGTGAGGAATACTGAGAAAGCGCCCCCAAGTCCTCAAAATGCACTGCTGCAAGGCTGGCCTGAGGTCCTCACCAGAAAACCTAAACTTGGAGCCTATAACCTCTGTTTAGAAGGTGTTGTTTCTCGATATTCAGACTCCCTGAAAGGATGTTGCTGGGAGTGAACAAGGAAGAAAAAAACCTCTTGAGCATTTTTATTTTTTAATTTAATTTTTTGTCACTTGAAGTGTATATTTTACTTATTTTGAGGGTCATTTTTAAACTAATTTACCTCCCAATTATAGATGATGTACAATACTATCTCAGTTTCAGCTGTACAGCATACTGATTAGACATTTATATGGTGTATGAAGCGACCACCCCCGATAAGTCTGGTACCCACCTGGCACCACGCACAGTTATTGCAGTGTTATTGACTATATTCCCTGTGCTGTACTTCACATCCCCAGGACTATTTTTATAACTGGCAATTTGTGCTTCTTAATCCCTTTCACCTTTTTCATCCATCTCCTCAGCTCTCTCCCATCTGGCGACCATCAATTTGTTCTCTGTATCTACAAGTTTGTTTTTGTTTCGTGTGTTCATTTATTTTGTTCTTTAGACTCCGCATGTAAGTGAAATCATATGGTATTTAGTTGTCTCCGCCTGCCTTGTTTCATTTGGCATAGTGCCTTCAGTCCATCCACGCTGTGGCCTCTCTGAGTACTTTCAGGCACTGTGTCTGCATAGCGCTAGACTGCATAGAAGATCCTCTTTACAATTCCGAATGAGACACTGTTTTTCCCACTTTATTTTTTAGTGATAAAATGGAGGTTCAGCACAGCTTCCAACTAGTTCCATAGCCAAAGGAAGAGTCAAATTGAGGTTTATCACATTCTAAAAATAATTACGGCTAATACTTATTAAGTGATGATGGCTTCGCACTTTACATACATAACCTTACTAAATACTTAAAATGACCTTACGAATAAGGAAGCACATTATCTCCACTTTAAACTAAGGAAATAGAGGCAAGTAGAATTAATCAATTGGTGAGAATACATGGTAAGTAAGTTTCAGAGTCGGCATTTAAACCAGGGCTCTACGAGAACCACAGGCAAAACACGTCTAGTCCTCAAAAGCTTCTGTCTTTCCCCTATGTGCTGAGGAAATAATAAGTCCTAGGGTCAGGAAAAATTCATGCACACAGCACACACATACTCACACATACACAAGCACACACATGTTTAAAATGAGAAGTATTAGAATCCCAGTCTACTAATTTGTCTTAGCACATAAGAGGATAAACTAGAATGACGGGGCCATTGACTAAATTCAACATCCCCATCTTCTCATGGTTCAGAGGATTCTTATTAATGAACACGTTCTACTCTTCAATGACAAGTGTCTCTGATGAACGTCCAAGCACACATGCTCCCCTGCCCCGTCTCTCCTAGGAACACATGAAGAGGAAGGGAACAGAAAAGGAGAAATACAAAACCAAGACCCTGGGAAGAGGTAGCCAAAATGAACAGACATAGTCCTCAAAAGAATGCTTGGACAGACCTTCACAGTCGCCAGGGTTAGGACAATGGTTTAGCCCCACAAGACTGAGGGGTCATAGTCTGACCTGAGACTCCACCCTCATTCCCACTTAGACATTCACAGCGAGCATGGTGGCCCCCACCCCAACAGTAGAGGTCCTCACAGGTCTGTGCAACCCTCAGGTGTGTTCGGCGTGGGAGAACCTGCAAGCCCATGCTTCCTCAAGCCCACCTTCTCAGATCCCTCGTGAGGATTCAACACCAAGAGGACAGAGATCAGTCTTGAAAACATCAACGCCTTTTTGTTTACCCTGTAACAGCCTTACCATGTAGATACTGTTATTATTACCACGTCACAGAAGTGAAAGCTGAAGCTCAGAAACGATGAAAGAACTGGCCTGGGACATTGCTAAGTAACCAGCGGGGCAGGGTTCAGACTGAGGCACTGGGTCTCAGAGCTCACTACACTGCCCTGCAAACCCCTTCCTTTAATGTTCCCTCAGTTTGGAGGCTCCTGAGCAGGGACAAAGGAATTCTTTCACACATTAAAGGTGTTTATATACCTTTCCCAGGCTCCACCCCCACTCATTTACTCTCTATCTCCCCTCCCCTCTCTTTCCTCTCCCCTACCCCCACCAAACAGGACCCAAAGCTTATCTGCTGTTTAAAACACAGAGCTCTGCCTGTCCCAGTCACATAAATGCAGTAAGATTCCTGATATGGAGGCCTGCAATCCCTAGTAAAAGTCTGATAACAGTCTCTTAGGTGAAAGAGCAAACACATTAGCTTTGCAGGACAACGTACTCATTGACTTAAAAATACACAGACAAAAGAAGATAGAGCAAGCAGCACAAAGTCACAAATAAAATAATCCTAATTCCAGGTCGGATAGCCACCTTAACAGAAAGTTACATATTTGCCATTAGACTCATTAACAACAACGACAACAAAATCAAATAACCAATAAACATTGCTCCCCCACCTACACCTTCTGGCCTCTTTGTCCACTTTACCCTTCTTCCCTTTGAATCACCGTGGCCCAGTCTGAATACCTTTTCCGTGATAATAATATTACCTGATTCTTGCAGTGCTTGTTTGCAAATCATTTGTATAAACAGTACCTCATTTATGAACCAAATCATCAATACAACCCAGAAAAGTAGTTCTCCTGTTTCCCAAATTAGGAAGCTGAGCCACTGGGAGATTACCCAGCCAGCAGAGCAGGAAGCTGATCTGATGCTAAAGCCAGTGCTGCCTCCCATTCCACTAACCTCAGGCCCTCTGAGGACCACATGTACACCCTTCCTTTTCCATCCTAGCCACCTGGTCCTATGCTCTTCTGCGCCATCACCAAACCAGCTACATCCCAGAATTTCAAATAGTTTTCAAATGCTCACACAAGTAAAGGCACACTCGCTCTTAGCCTGTCAGTTAGGACCCTCTGATGCAACCAGATAAAGAATCAAATTAGCATTTGCAGTCTCAAATAAATTAAAAGCAGAGAGAATTTAAGAAAATCTATTCATATGGCAAAAAAAAAAGACAGAGAAAATGAAAAAAGAAAACCCTCAACAATATGCAAAATAGAGTAATAGAGGTTGTCTCTGAGTAATGAGATTGTGGGTGGCGTTCTCACTGTCACCCTGTACACTCTGCATTTTCTATAATTACTGTCTATTACCCTGTTGGACACAGGGAAAAATGATGTTTAAAATGTTAAGCAATGAACACACTGAAATGTCAAGTCTCTTAAGGAAGAAAGGAAAGGGACAGTAGCCACTGGGGACTTCTTTTGCTCAGTCCTGTGGGATAAAGGTGGCCCTACCCACCACAGAGCTCAGGGGAGAAACTGAGTCAATGGCTCCCTCTTTCCACCAGACCTGTGACTTCTGGGAAACAGCCTCTCTCCCTGAGGGCTGCCAACCCTTTCCCCACGGAAGCACGCTGACTTGTACCAACAGAGAATGCCGATGCTCTAACACAAGTTTCAAAGATGGTTTGGGCTTGGGCAAAGAGGGAGTGAATTATTCTGCAAGCCAAGCTAATTATTTTGACCTAATGCTTTGAGATTCCCCTCGGTGTCAAATCTCTGACTCAAAAGCATCTCAGAGATCATCACACACTCTTTAAAAGCAAAAGCTGAGATGGGACAGAGGGCATACAGTAACTTTTCATAGCTCTTCAGCAACGTCGCTGAAGGTGGAAGATGAAAGTCAGGTCATCAACGGGAAAAGTTTCCAGGCACAATACTGGGAGCTGGTAGACCCGAATCAAACACCCTTTTTGTTCCTTCATTTGGGCAAGCATGCCGGTATATTTTCCTCACCGTGAAGACAGAACACTGGAAACAGAAAAGGTGTTTGAATGTGAGGGCTGTTTTCACATGAGGAAATCCGACCTACCACAAAACCACTCATGAAAAGGGAGAAAAACGGAGTCAGAAAGTGAAATGATTTCAAGTGTTATGTTAACTGAATATCAAAATAATAAACATCCAAAGCAAACAGGCCAGTGGGAGCAGGCAATAAATCAAAATACTTGTGGGAATCGGACCTCATTAGGCTTGAAAAAAGGAACCCTGTTGCACAAACTGGTTATTAGCACCAGGTTCTCCCTCCCTCCCTCCCTCCCTCCCTCCCTCCTTCCCTCCCTCGTTTTTTTTTCCCTTCTTAAAAAAAATGGGACAAAGTCCAAATCTTTTAATACGGAAGTTCTTTCCTTATTGTACATGTCTCAGCAAGTCACCATCAGCTGTTATTTGTTATTAAGGATCTGTGTCAACATTAAGGCGAGGAGACTGACTCATGCATCAGATCGGGAAGAGGAAGGCTGTGATCACTTTCTACTGTCTTTCTGCTCAGCAATCGCATCACAGAGGAGATGGCAGTTAACCTTCTCTACTGCGGAACACTTGAGCACAGATGGAAGCAAAGGCTAGACTGGAACAACACACAGCAGAGGGTGGGCTGATGAACATAGGGATGGGCAAATACCTGTACCCAGCATGCCACTAGAGGTGGCTCTGCCACACAGCAGAACCCTGGGAGGAGTACTGGGGGCAGGGGGAAGGGGGCCCTGGACCCCTGACCTCCTCAGGAATGGAGCAACCACTAGTGAAAATCGCTAGGCAAGGAATCCTTAAATCTGAGGACTAAGGGCTTGATGAATATGATTTGGGAATGGAGGACAGCGGGGATCCTGTTCTCCAGCTCTACTGGGTGCATCTGTAGCCAGGAAGGGAAGGGTGACAGCAGGACCATGCAGTCTGCAAGAAGGCAGTTGTCTTTGTTGTCCAAAAGCAGCACATTCAACACCCAGCCCAAACTCCACTACTCCCTTGGGTTACAATTCTTTGAGCACCCACCCACCCCAAGTTCCCTGGAGATCCTTTGATCCCCAGCGCTGTAAGTGGCTGAAGACGGAATGGACACCTCAAAGGCCCAGGAATTAACGTATAAAAGCTACTTTAGAGTCACACAACCAGCCCCAGGTATATCGAGCAACAATCAGGATCAGAGGGTAACTGGATGTACCGTGGTGAGCATTTGGCAATATGTAGAAATCTCAAAATCATTATGTTGCCTATCTAAAACGAATGCAATGCTATATCAATTCCATTACATCTCAATAAAAATATTGTTTAAAAGTTAGAGTGCACTGCTTCAGTGGCTTCAAATATGTTAAGAGCACTCGGGCAAGTAAAGTGAAGCAAGAATTATTACCAGAAAAGTCCAACAAGGGCTTCTACCTGTGCTTAGTCCTGAAACTGCAAAAATCAAATGTTAAACGAACGTTAAACTTTCCTTCTGAGATAAGCTTACAACACCACAATCTAGTTAGAAATGTTCACACTGGGCATTTATTACTCTCGTATAGATTAATAGATTAACCACTTCATTGCCTCTGAAGTGCTGATCATCTCTTACATTCTTCGAAGCACTCGACCTGTTTCTGCTTGCCGAAGCCACGTGTACTTCCTGAGCTTAAGGAGCTAGTATGCCTGGGACTCAAAACCCTCTTTCAAAGAACTTCTGTACTCTATAATTTTTACAAAATTCCTGGCAGTCATCAGGCAGGAATTTCAGAGTAGTCACAAATGGATGTAGAAAAACAAAAGATACTCTGATTCAGGACTGAACCAAAAACATGAACAGAAAATACGCAAATCTATTTCCTATGCAAACATTTGCCTGCTAACTCAGGGTTGATTCTGGATGACATCGTTCTTCTTCATTGAGGTACGAGAAGAAAAGTGGTAACAATTACATAACAGTTATATTCATCTATCTACAGCATACCTTTATCTGGTCCAAGCAATGCCTATGTACCTAGACACAGACAAAATCATTTTATCTAGATGTCTGTTTTACTTTTATTTTTTACATTACAGCTATTCAAACCAAATAGAGAATCTTGTCCTTGTGCAAAGGCCACAGCTTGACTTTTCTTCTCAGGGAAGCAGAGGCTTTGAAGACAAGTGTGGGCTGAATGAAAGGAGAAATTAATGAGATGCCATCTGCAGAATTTCCCAATGAAAATGTGTCAGGAGCGAGGGCCACCAGCTGCACAGCGACTTTTCTCCTTTATCAAGGGTGTGGTCAGTGCTCTTTCAAAAGGATCGACTCAGACAAACCAAACACACTAGGGTGTTTGTAAGGGCAACTCCACACGTGGGATCGACTGTCACAGATATTTAAATGCATCTTATTGAAAGATGAGTAAAGCTGATCGGCTGAGATTTAACAACCTTTCTGACTGTAGGCCACTTTCACTTGCTAAGTAGGCAAATTAACCCAAGTCCCGATCGTGCATCATCAAGGTAGTTCATTAACTTCCAGCTCCTGCTCAAGGAGTCAACATTTCTGAGCCATTTTATGAGCTTCCAGGAGACCAGAGATAAGGCGAAAGCTGTCCTGTCGAAGTTGCCTATTACATTTCACGTGAGCCACACAAAGCGCTTTGGCGTTTAAACTATGAGAAAGTTGCATTTTACCTGCACGTGCATTATAACCAACCAATTATGTAGCCTGTCAGGGCAGGGTAGCTGTGCACACCTACCAACACTAGCATTTTTCTGTTCAAAATGATACAACAAATCCTAAGTCTGGTCTATCTCCTTTTGATTTGGTTTCCTTATTTCTGTTTGCGACCCTTTGCTAATCCTTGAAAGAGGCAACGGAGGCAGTGGTAGTGACCACCCCTCTCCCCCATGCGGATCGGTGGATACAGAAGTGCTCTTGACTAAGGGGGTTGGTGACTCTGAGGGAGAAGGAAAGCCAATGCATTCAAAGCCTAAGTTCAAAGATATGTCCCCAAAGGAAAAATGATGAAACCCTGGTCTATACCCCTCTGTGACTCCTGAAGTCAACACAGTCCCTGACACACAGATGAAAACACACTGAAGGAGTTCCAGTTCATGGAATGTCAAAGAGTAGGTGACAATGCTGGTCCCTGGGATGGTGCCTCTTCTGAAGAAACCAGTATGATTACAGGCATTCTGACATTTTCTTTTGTGATTACTCTGTCAAAACATGCCTCTGAGGTAGTACTGGGGTTGTCAAGACTGGGATGAAAATCAGGTCCCGGTGAAAATCAGAACAACGTTTTCTACAGAACTGTTTCACACTAACTTCCAACTCTTGGTCAACTCAAAATCAAACTTTGAGAACCAACAGAGCCACGTCAGAGGAGTAGGGGCAAAAGCCTCTTGTGAGACCCCTGTTCCCACACCTCTGGGACACCACGTGTTTCATACCTAAGTACATAACATACACATTTCAGAGGAGTCCTAGTTAGAGCACCCACTGTTCTCTGCTGATGATTAGTTAGGCTGCCTAATCTGGATAAACAGAGATTTGATTGCAAAGGTCAATCTAACTACTCCTCTTGAGGAATATCTGTGTGGAGCTTTTTAACTGATATCTTTATAAGGGTAACTAAAAGAATGATTTGAGAATGGCCCATGAGGAGAATAAACAGTATCATGTTTACTAAAGTAGGAATTGGTGCAAATACAGACCACTAATTAATAAACAAATCGTAGGTGTTCCACTTATACCCACAAGTGGTTTTGGAAGATGTCTCAGCCCTGGTCCCAGCTCTGGTGCTGGCCCGGATCCACATCCTTTTGTTGGTCTTCCTGGCTAATACACCTTGTGCCTTGCTCTAAACAAGTCTTCTTTTTAACCAAAAGGCTATGCTAACTCCAGAAAAAGCCAAGACTCTTTATCTGCAAATGCAGCCAGTTGTAACAATGATACCTAGGAAGGATCTTCCTCCTGGAAAAATCTGTCTTCCAATGCAGGTGCCTGATAGCTCAGAATGGCCTTCCCTGGCCTGGCTGCAGTGGGTGGGGTCATGGGAATTTCCCTACCCTTTAGAAGGAAGAGAACAAATAACTTCCAGGCTGCCTGTGATTATTCTTGGAACCCAAAATCAATTTGTGGCTCTGTCTAAAAATCTCAACAGTTCATAACTTTTAATTGGTTCTTCTTTTTTCTACTAGATCTGCCACATTTAGTTGATAATTTTATCCTTGTAACCCAACTGAGCAGCCTTTCACTTCTGTGTAGTTATATTCCAACTACTTCTCCCAACAACAACAAAAAAGTTTCAGTAGAAAAGAGTTAAATTAGGCACATCTCTTCAGTAGACACACTTGTTCTTCACTTGATTATCTACATGATCAACTTTTTTTGCAGAACAGTAAACTACTCACAGCATCCATGCCCCAAAATGTGCTATCGGATACATTCTGTCTCTCTGGGACAGACGTCACTGGCCCACGTGGGTGCAGACATTGCGTTGTCTCAGATCCATGGGCCTTTCTATTCCAACGAGGTTAAAAAGAAACAAGCAGCACGATTTTCTCCCTTTGATCTTATATTTAGCAAGGGGGCCAGCTAGTCATCATGAGTTCTGTGTCAACCACAGTCAGTCTTAGTGGGATAGGCAGCAGACAATTCACGTGTGGTGTCCAAACACTTAAATTAACCGGAACCATTTCGAGCGAGGCTTGTTAAAAATTCAGATCACAAACTCAAAACTCAAAATTCTAGGGATGTGATCTTAAACATTGTATGTGTAGCAAGCACCCCAGAGAATTCGAATATAGAAAACTCATGTTTGGAAACTTTGGGTCCAGCGTCATAGAGAAGAGCCCAGAAAGTAGTCATCTTACACAAACGTATATTATGCCATTCTTACACATTAAAAAAAAAAAAAAAAAAAACCAAAATACCTATGTGCAGAACTTCTAGAACAGTTTCAAATCCCAAATCTAAATAAACACCTCAGCATTTATTTATTATTCTAAATCACCCATCTGCAAGGTAATAAAGCATCCATGACACCAAATCAAGGGAGCTGTTTTTTTGCTCATCAAACAACCGATTTGTTATTTTCTCCTTTGTTTCAATCAATCCAATCATCCTTTACATAGAACCTTCAAGTCAACTTTACTCTGAGGCTTTCCTTCTCCTTCTCCTTCATGCCTAAAGTGAGGAACAAAGATTTGAGTAAACATCACAAACCTTCATATCAATGAGACATTCCCTTTGGTTGAAGGACATACCTAGAATTACCCAAGATCAAAGGCTCTCAAGGACCAGAACATCAATGACTGTGGGATGAAACAGCCAAGAGGAAGAGACTTAACTCACCTCAGCCCTTCGAAGTCCTCTGAAAATCCAGTCTCCGAAGCCCCAGGGCAAGATGGCTAACTCCCAATTCCTGGCTCAGGAGACAGTCCTTATTCTACCTCCTATATTTATCTACACTTTATCTAGTTTCTCTTCTCCTTAGAAGCCTTTCCAGATAACTCCAGTCAACATAGGCTCTATTTTCCTGATCTACAGGGAAGTAGCACTTATTACCCTATCACACATTTTAACACTTAAGAGCTAAAAGGCATCCTGTAGATGACCTGTTCCAGCTGATTCTTTTCAAGATGAGAACATTTCAGTGAGAAAGCTAAGGAACTTGTCCCTAATCAGATCACTGGATACCCTTCAGAACAGAGGTTAGAAGTTCAGTGTTTCCACCCCACAGTGAAGAATGTAGGCCTTTGGGGAGGGTGGGCTTTAAAGGAGGAATTTTTTTTTCATTTGGGTACTAGTGTTTATTCTTTCAAGCAGAGCTCACCTTCAGATTACTTGCCTTGGGATATTCTGCTGTATACCCTTGTATTCTTGAAAGATATTTCCCCAAATCTCCATTAATTCCCAAGTTAGAAAATCCTTCTATAGGATGAAATTTGGCCAGCTCCCTTGTCTCTGAAAAGGGGTTATATTATCCTCAGTTTAGAACGATTGAAAGCAAAATGTGAGAATATGTGTCAAATAAGAAAAACAAAGATATACTGGCAGGAAGCTCAGAAGCTTGGTTATGGGTGTGAGACTTTTCAGGCTGAATAGACTCCCCCTTCACTAGCTGTGACTTTAGGCAAATTGCGTCACTTCTCGGGGCCTTAGTTTCCTCATCTATGAAAAGAGGATAATGATAGTCAGTATTTTACTAAATTATTGTGGTGCTACAATGAAGTACTGAAAGTAAAGTGCTTAGCACAGAGCCAAATTCTCACGGGGTAAGTGGAGGGCAATCTTAACATAAATGATTTAAATGAATGCCGGGGGAAGAAAAGATAAGCCAGGGGTCTTTGAGTACATTTGTGAACTGCCGTGACCATTCATTGATGCATGCATTCATTCACTCATGCATTCATTCACTCCTCATTTCAATAGCAACTAAGTGTCAGGCTCAGTTAGGGGCTCTGAGGACTTGGCAGGAACAAAGCAAGCCCACCTTCACTTGGAAGTTGACAGCTCAATCCAAGAATGCTGGAGACCTACTGTGCCCGTATTTCCCAAATGTCACCAATGCTCCAAATACTGCTTTTGAAGCTGCATTCAAAGTCACTCATGAAAAGGGTCTGTTACTTTTCAGTTTCTCATTGTTCTTGACAAAAATAATATTTTATGGTGTGATTGATCTTATTTATCAACAACCTTGTCTATGATTTATTTGACTTCCAAAATTAAATCTACCTTAACAGACAACATTGCCCAGAACTAAGCACATTTGAAAAGAAGGTATTATGCATTTTGAAGAAGCCAGTTCCCCAAAGTTCCGATATTACGATAATCCTGTAAAACCTTCAAAGTGCCAACTTTCGTGGATCATTTGCATGAAAGTCTCTGTAATTGTTCCTTGGAAAAGTCATGTTGTACTTCAGGTGCATGCAGACTTTTGTGTAAGTATACTACTCACTGCTCAGCAAAACCGAGGGCTGGGCACATGGCGAGCATGAGATGAGTCATTTATTGAGTTGAACTAAAAGCCCAAAACATACCGGACTGAAAGAGACCTAGACGTGTGAGCAGTGTGATAAGTTTTCTCGTCTACAACACAAATGAAAACATCCCTAGGGATGGATACAGGTCTACCTGTAATTTATTTCCACATTATTCTTGTGTGTAGTATTATTTTTGGCATGTTAATATATTGTCAAAGAATTCCAGTCTAGGGACATGACAAAAGCTGTATTTTATTATGGAATGTAGAACGTGTGAAAATCAATTGAATTATATATCAATGACATGCAATAAGAGTAACTAGTACATTCTGTGGAATGTCACTTTTCTAGGCTGATTAGTCGCCTAGAGCTATGAGATTAATTAATAGAGTTTTATTCTTAATAATATCATCAGTTAGTTTTGCTGAAGGGAGCTAAAGACATAACGTTCTTTTTTTTTCCCCCAAAAGAAAGAGCGATTTGCCAAAATCCACATAATTCAGATGATTAACTTCTTCTCTTGGCACTTGACTAAACCCAAGAGTTTCTGCTGGCAAATAAAATAAGTCCTAAAAGTTGAAGTCACTTTCTGATCTAGTAAATAAACCCCCTGAAAAATTCAGCCTCAATCATGCTCTTTAAATTTATGACATACCCAGTACTGCAAAAGATGATGACAAACACTGGTTTCCCACTGAAAATACATGATACAGTCAGAGTGTGCCTCAAGAATCAGTGGAGTGCTTCCCAATAAACAAAGCCAGAGTGACATTTTTCTCTTTCCATTTGTTTATTCATTCATTTTTATGATCACATAGGGAGTGCCAGGAGAGAATAAAACTATGTGCTCTGTTGGTTCAGGCCCTATAAGGGATGCAGAGATAAATGGACTATAGACTTATCCCTGGAAGAGCTTAGATCCTGGTACTAACCTGTCATATGCAGTGGTACAGGCTGTGCACTGAACAAGAGTGTTCAGGTAAAGGGGGAAGTGGAGTCCACAGTACAGCTTGAACCTGTCTCACCAAGCTCAGGGTCCTGACACAGGGCTACAACCCAGTATAGTAGTAGCAGTGGTAGTAACAGGTAGTATTTTTTACTGAGTGAGCTGTTATTTACTGAGCAATTGCTATATTCCAAGTATGGTTCATTGACAAGTATGCACGTGTTTAATCCACACAATAACCTGGTGGACTTATTATTGTTATCTGCATTTTACATACAAATAAACTAAGCACAGAGAAACTAATTGACTTGCCTGAAGTCAAACTGTTAACAAATTGTGAGGCATATACTCCCTAACTAATACTCTACAAGTAAGAATATGTTAATAGAAAGTGTAAGTGATATTTGGGAGTACAAACAAAATTCCTGTGAAAATTCAAAGGGAGAAGAAAATGCTGCTTGAGCAGGGCCATGAAGAATGTGTGCAGTTGTGACAGGCAAGAAGGCCTGTGGGGCAGGTGACACTGTGCACACAAGCCCAGCAGCTGGATGCTTAAAGCACTGAAGAGACATTGAAGAAAGGAAGAGCCTGGACCACCTTTTCCAGCAGGGCCATCTGGAAAAGCCAGCCGTGGTTTCAGAGTAGGAGTGTCGCGTGATTGATGCACAGGTTTACAAAGATTCATAATCCTAGCCTATATATATGGGTGGGGCATAAGTAGGTTTACGGTTGTTTGCATGGAAAATAATACAATAACGAATAAATAATAATATAAGATAAACTCTATGTTTCACATGTGGACAACTGTAAACCTCCCTTTGCCCCACCCTGTATGTAGCCTATCATTACAATATAATCCAACCCAGACACTGAAGGCTACATAGGTTTGGAGAAGGAATGCAGAGAGAGCAGGGCAGCCTTGTCATTATGCCCAAATACCACTTCGTTTACTAACACTCCATTTTTACAAGACAATTTTCTTACTTAGTTCAATAAATTTCTCCATTCAAAGCAAAATAGCCAGCTGCCGCTCTTGTGATTACTTGAGTTTCCACATGCAAATCAAACAAGTCCAGTGCGCAGAGTCATCTTCCTCAGTAGTCAGACAGAAGTCAACAGAATCCATCTGAATAATGTGACCAAGGCAATCTAAAAGTCCAAGCTGACCATTTTTTATCAACTTACTATTTTCCCTCTTTTGGTATTGATATGGTCTCTATCAAATTGGATTTCACATCTGATGCGCACACCATAAAGCCTTCTGTATCAAACAAATATTGCTCTCAGGACAGGATTGAGGAAATAACGAGAGAGTTTTCATTGAGTCTGTGAGTAGGAAAGGGCCCTTATTGTTGAATTATAATAATCTGAAAATTATAAGGGGCCAGAGCAGTTATTCCAGTCTTTCTTTCCAGTGAGGGATATTGATGAACCTTCTCTTACTAAAAATTCCCTCTAGTTTCCACTTAAAGACTTTTCAGGGCATAGAGCTTTACTGCTCATCTTGGATGGATGGGTGGCCAGGCCTGTAGGAACCTCAGTGATTTAGGCAACAGAGGGAGATAGGAGTAACGTATCTGGAGGACTAGAGCTAAAGTGACTGATGCAGAGCCAAATTAGTATCCAAAATGTGATGGAGAACAAGGTCTTGATCTGGGACGACATCAGACTGTGGGCTTTCAGCTAGAGGGCAGAGAACAGAGCAGCTGGGGGGATCCGAAGAAAGTACCCCACTAGAAGTCAGGTAAATGACCCACATGCAAGTTCCTGCTGATTCAGAACAAGATTCCGCGGGATTGAGAAGTAGTGGGCAGCAGCCTACAGGAAGGGGAAAGGCAAGTTCATTCATAGAGGATGTTGGCGTTAACAGCCAAAGGTGCTGGTTCTAGTGGGAACTGGAATGCGGAGCTGGAAAGAGAGACAGAAGCAGTTGTAGTGTCTGGGCCAATAATGTGTGTGGGAAGCTATAACACCACAGGCATGTAGATGCCAATACTCTTCCCAAACAGGACAGGAATGCAGTCTACAACAGCAAAACCAATCCCTTCCTAGCAAAGTGGCTGATTCTGAAGTCAGCAAGAACCATTTCCTTCACCTGCATGGGCGGTGGGAAGGAAAAGGCCAGCCCCATCGCGCAAGCAGAGCAGAACCCTTTTGTACTGAAGCATGTAGACCAGGAAGACACAGAATACGTGCTGTGATGTTCCCAAACGGGACTTCAGGTTCTCTCTGTGTGTGAACGTGGTTTTTTCTCTGCATTGTCTCAATGGTCTACAATGAATGAAATTAGCTCATGAATGAGGTGTTAATTTGTTTAATAGAAAAAAAAAACTAAAAAGAGTATGGTTTTACTTTCCCTACTGCTAAGAGACAAGTGGCAGAAATCAGAAAGAATGTTTTAGGTTCAAGGAAACACATCCACTGTCCTTGGAGGCTCTACCCTATTTCCAAATGACAAGGTCTTCCAGTTTAGAGCCAGGGTGGACAGGATTCTTGCACTGAGAAAGAGCAAGGCAAAAAGAGTAAAGGAAGGTGGGACAGAAGAATAATGCATTTTCCCACATACTGTCCATGCAACTGGGAAAATAATTTGCAAGGTGTTTAATTTGTTTTAAAAAGGGGGAAGGTGCAAAAGCAAATGGGATAATTAATAATTCCATGGTGAATAAGTGGTCCTGGGAGATAAAGCTAGTCCAGGCACTTGGGTAGCTGAGTTGAAAGGTGGTTGAGCTCTGGAGTGCAACAAGATGAATTTTAAGGTCACAGCAATCAATGCATTTAACTCATAAAGAAGGAGAATTAGCCAACTGCACAAGGATTTGATGTCCCGGTTTCTGTGTGTGTAGGTACTGTAAAGTTCACACATAGTCCGTGAAGTCATTTTCCCTGCAGCTGGTGAAACCCTGAGGCATCCTGCACACCTGTAGGACAACAGTGTCTAAGCAGTTATATAAAAACAGTCAGTCTCATCACGCTCATGTACTTTGACAGTGTCTTTTTGAAAGGCAGCGGTTCTCCAGGTTTTAAGAGCAATGATGCTCCTTAGGTATGGGGAGGGAAAACTTCCAGTAGATTTAGAGGTAAGAATTTACATCAGGTGACTGAACAATATAACCTTTCTATTAAAGGCTATCCTTTACATGACAGGGCAGCTGTCCACAGCTGCCAGAGGCAGTCAGAGAACCCTACATTTGTTTAAAGCAAGCATAGAAATTAACTGATTTTTAGAATGAAAATGAAGGCTTTGTTGGCAAAATCCTTAAAAGAAATTTTCTCACAGGTAAGGGCTAGTGAGTAAAACTCCCTCCACTTTGAGTTCAGGCCGCTAATGAGCATTGCAAGAAAACGAATGTGTAGTGTCACCGGAAGTGCATATCCCTTCTCGTTTCGGGCTTAGGTAAGCATGTGTCTCAAAACTGAGTATCAAAGCCTTTCAAACCATGTGTCTTTCAACCCAACGATTATTTGAAAATAATGAAGGCTATATTTGAAGATTTTGCTGTGAGACTATTCAGGGCAACATTATTAAAAGGACCAAACCAAAAGCAACCTAAATATCACAGAACAGAAGATAGCTGAAAAAAAAATGTGGTATATTCAAGCAACAGAAAATTCTGTGCCATTAAAAATAATGTTATAAAGCTATATTTCTTGATCTGGAAAGATTTGATGATCACGCTGCAGGGTGAATACTTTAGTGTGTGAGCGTGAGTGTGTGTGTGTGTGTGTGTGTGTGTGTGTGTGTGTGTGTGTACATCCTCATCAGAGAACTCTGGAAGTGCAGAAACCCAGTGATAAGCATGGCTCTCATTAGGTGGTGATATTATAGGTGACTTTGCTTAATTTTTTTACTTGCTTAGATTACCACCTTTTTTTATGAACCGTGTGAATTTCTTTCTTTTTTTTCTTCTTAACTGGATAACTTCATTATTCATTAGTCCCCTTAACATGGTTTAAAATCATATCTGGGTCTCCCATGCTATACTTAGCAACTATGCACAAAATAAAAGCAGAGTACAATTAATGAGGCTCTAACTACACTATAGCCTAGTAAAGCATTAAACTGCTGAAATAAAAAATATAGTCAACTATCTTCTTTAACCAAAGGCATAATAAATGTCTCAATAAATGTAGTATGTATATGAACCATATGAACTATACTGCAAAATTCAAAGTAACAGCCTCTCCACTTTACAGATGAGAAATACAAGGGATTAGTGATAAGAGGGATTAAGTAACTTGCACAAGAACCACGCTCCTAGAAGAACCCTGAAGAGCCCTGGTCCAGGGCCCGAGCTCTGGACCACCAAGCCACATTGTTTTCTTGAGAACCCACGTGGGCCACACATGTAAGACATGAAGACAGAAACCTTGATACAACGGCTACGTCTCCGTGACCTGGCACATGTTCACATGGCTCTTGTAAAACAAAGGGGAAGGCATTTTTCACCTCCTGTGATGGAAAGAATTGTGTCGCCCCTGAACATTCATATGTTGAAAGCCAAACCCTCATCCTATAAAACTGGCATCCTTATAAGGAGAGGAGAAGACACTAGAAATCTCTCCCTTACCACACACAGGTAGACAGAAAGGCCATGAAGACACAGTGTGAAGGCGATTGTGTATACCCAGAAACCAACCCATGGCATCCTAATCTTGGACTTCTGGCTTCCAGGACGTGAGAAAA
The DNA here is from genome assembly GCA_007922815.1 of Macrotus californicus. Lineage (NCBI taxonomy): Eukaryota > Metazoa > Chordata > Mammalia > Chiroptera > Phyllostomidae > Macrotus > Macrotus californicus. The sequence continues at coordinate 28,511 of VMDR010009486.1, forward strand.
TAAGTTTCTATTTATGCCAACCAGTGCCAACCAGTCTGTGGTATTCTGGTATGGTAACCCAAGCTGACTAACATATTTTCCAGAGTATCATACTAAAGCCTCTCAAAACTCACTTTTCTACAAAGTCAAATACAGAATTGAACAGTAAAATGGATATATGAGCATCCTCTTTCCTATACCAGCCCTCTCAGCCATTCATACATTCTACATTTAGCAAGTATAAACTAAGCTAAACCTTCATCTTGCCATGCCCAACCAGCATCCCTTCAAAATGATCTCATCTTGTAGGATTTCCTTGATCTAAGAATGGATGGACCAAGCCTAAAATCTAGAAGCTACTCAAAATTCTCCCTCTCACACACTCCCTACATTTCACGGCCACTCTGTTCATTGCAGGGGTTCATGCCAAATGCATAGTTGCCTCCGCATGGACTAGGCACAGTAGATGCTTAAGAATCATTCACAGTTGAAATCAGTTGCTCTTCAATATTGTTTAATTTTCCAAAAATATTCCTTCGTATCTCATCGCCAATGGGACCCAGCAACTCCCTCCTCCAGGTCCTCACCTGAGCTTATTTCATTATCACATGTTACAAACATTATCACAGGGCTGTCCGCTCCCTTAGGCTACAAACTGTTTGAGAAAGGAACAGTGCGTAGAAAGACTGGAAGACCTCAGGATGTACTGATGTAGGCAGAAAAAGGCACAGTACACTCAGGGATTTCAAGCCCATATGAGGGGGGTGGAAAACCGTTTACCAAAGTTCTAAGAATACAATCAAGCACCACATTGGATCTTGTCTCAGAAGCCCTAAGTTGGGGAGGAAGCTGGAGTACATGGAGTACGGTTATCAAGACCAACTTCAAAAATAGGAAGATGCTAGTTTGCCTTGGTGCCCACATCTTTTCTGGGCCTCATCATTAGCATGACCAAGGAGGGAAGACTCTAAAATTCCAGGCTTCAGGCACCAGTCTTTACCAATTCATTCTGAACTTTATTAATTTGAGCCTGTTTTCTTAATATGTAAAATGAAAAGCATGGACTATAAAGAAAGGATTTCCAAGGTGCTTCCAACTTGAATACTCTCCCAGCCTGAGAAGGCAGATGTGCCCCACTTCACACAGCCTCGGTACAGGACCTGTGCCTTTGCCTCCATCAGCAACAGAACCCAAACTAGCACACTCCGCCACCAGGCGGAGAAAGAAGAACAATCGGCCTTCGAGATGTTTCCATTGTCTACAGGACTATAAAGACATCTTTTGGGAGAGTAACTACCCAGCTTGGGCAAACACATTACAGTCCCTACATGCAACATTTGTGTATAGAAAACTAGTTCCCATGATAACGTAACTGTCAAGTTAAAGTAATGACCTCCTTTATTAATTAGGCTTGTATTGCATTCAATAGAAAACATCATTCTAAGTGGTTTAGACTTAAAAAGAAAGACACATTTTTGTGATTAATATAATCTGACAATTCAGAATGTAACTGGTTTTGGGTGCTGAAAGGTGAGCCATTTTCACTGAAAATACAACATAGCAACACCACAGAGAAAGGGTAGGATGGACATATGGGTCCCAAAGGAATGGACATATCATGATTGTTTACTCCTGTGTCTTTCCCCCTTCTCTCTTAAATGAGCTGTCTTTCCGATGGTTTCATTGCTATTTCCTTCTGCTCACATTAGCAATGAAATACTCTGACTGAATCAGCTTGTAACATGTGCACAACATATAGATTATTAAAGTTAACCCTTTTTAGATTGGTTTTCCTCCCAAATATTCTTGGATTTACTACACAGATCAAAAAGTTCTCATTTGGTTAGTCTGGCCTCCTGTTAGGATGAGCTGATGCTGTGTTTTGTAAACTTGGCTCTATGCTTGTGGCCTTCCTCTCTGCTCTGAGGCAGAGTCAAAATCAGAATAATAGGCTCAGTAATACATTCTGTGACAAAGTCTTCAGCCTTAATAATGGGAAAGTCACTTTTTGCTCTTGGCAAGGTCATTTGAAGTAATATAAAGGCCACCCACTGTAGATGAGTGTTGGGATGAGACATCTTGAAGTAAATATAGGGCACTGTTTTACATAACTCTATAATTCAAGCATTTTAAGTATTCTTCTTACTTTGTGAGAATACATGAATCCCATATTGTTAGTTAACCTGGGGAGAGGATTTTTCTCACAGTTCTTCCCTGGAGAAAGTACAGAATAGAGTTGGCAGCCGCAGAGCCTGGAGCCAGTCTACCTGGCTTCAAGTCATCTTGAATAGTCTGCATGGCTTTAAGCACCTTTCCGTGCCTCAGCCTTCCCAACTGTAAAATGGGGATAACAGTACCTACCTTATAAGACTGTTTTAGGACCAAAGACATTAAAGCTAAGAGCCTTTGGTTGATGCTCATAATTACAGATACTTTTATAAATGATTAATAATTTCTTCCAAAAGACATTTGCCATCTCCTTTAATTGGTGCCTATTGGGGAAACATATGAAACCATTTTTGAGATGCCATGGTATACACTTAGATTTAAGAAAAATAAAAATAAAAATAAAGAAGTTGGCATCTGGGATTGTTTGAAGAGCTTCTCCATCCTTTTTGTGTGATAAGGTCCTAGGCCTATATGATCTACCTACAGAAAATATAAAATATTTAAAATAAGGTACCAAATACCCATCTTAGAGTTGCAAGTAATCTTACAGTTTTCTAGTCTAGAAGCTCACGGTTGAGATGAGCATGCATTTCTGAGGCCTTTGCCAATGTCCAGAAAAAAGCGGGAGGTATAGACCTGTCCTAGGGGCTGGAGGACGCCACAGGCACTTGGCGTCCCAGGACTAGCCTTGCAGTGTGCATGCCTGCCATGCCCAGGACAGGTCCGTGATATTTGGTAAATGTTACTCAAGAAAGAATTGTCCTGCCCACGACAAGTGTGCTCCTTTTGAGAAACACAGCCTCTGGTATCTTACTGCAGGGATGCAGTTAGATGTCCTGGCATCACTGGCCAGGGTAAACACTGGGTCTGCAGATGGGCAGCTCATCGTCTCAAAGGGCATTGGGCTGCATCATGTCTAGTTGAAAACATCAGACAGTTCTTCCTTATCTTGAGACAATATCTGTCCTCTGGTCTTCCTTCTGTCTGCCATGGCCCACAGAATAATTTAAAATGAAAAATAAAACTTGCCAATCCTCAAAACCAACAGAAAAAAAATTTACAAATTAGTATGTCAAAGTTGCAGCTCTAAGGAGCACCAGATGTTTCTATAAATGTGGATCTGCCATTTCATGTTCTCTCTTTCTCTCTCAATAAAAAAAAAAAAAAGAGCGAACCCCTGTGGTTCTGAGGGCTGCATTTCACTCTGCGGTGGAATGCGGCTTTCACTAATGGGATATTAAATATTTTCTCAACTGGATTCTCATTAACAGCCAGGCTCATGATTAATGGATAGCTCATCCAGGTCTGTGCACTAACTCCAGGTTTAACGATCCCATTACCTTTAACGTATATGCTTAAGATCTACACAAGGTAATGAGAAATCTCAATAGTGTAATTATGGATGGGAGCAATGTGGCATCTTTGCTTTTTACCTTAAAGTCAGCAGAGGCTGGCAATAGCCCAAATCAAAGTCAAAGAGCATGTCTACCATGCTGGGCTGGGAAAGCCATCTGTGTGACTTGGAAAGTAACTCAACAAGGCGCCATGGCCAGTTTCCTTTCTGTGGCTGTGGCGCTTCTTATCGAAGTCTAGCAAATACACAGAAAAGTGCCCCAATCACAAGTGCACAGTCCAGCGTCAGATTTCATGGTGAAATCTCTCAAACTTACAGAGAAGAGCTAGTTAGCATGCACATTAACTATCTGCAGTATTAATTAAGAAATGAAAAACTATGGTAATTAATTTTACAAATTGACTATAATACTGAAACTTGACAAAAATAGGAGAAAGGAGAAAGAGAAAGGGATAGAGTTAGAAAGAGAGAGAATATGTAGACTAATATCACTTGGATATTTATAAAAGTTTCAAAATAAAATAATAAAAATATCTACCTCGTGCTGAGCACTGAATAGGTGCCACTTCCTAGCTGAGGCTTACATACATTGTCTTATTTAATCCTAAGTATAGCTACTGGGTAGGTATTATATTCCCATGTTACAGAGTAGAAAGCCAAAGTACTATTACCTTATAAGTAAAAAAACCTGAGATTAAAATTCAGTTCTTATTCTGAAACTCTGGCTCTTACTTATTATTTTCAATTAACAACAAGAACTCAAAAGTCTATTTATCAAAACTCACTGCCACCTTAAAGGGTATTTTTCAGCCACAAGTGCAAAGACATTTTATGGTTTATTATCAGGAAAAAAAATCTATTATAATTCAATATCAAAAAGGAAACAAGTCAAAATGTTCACATAAATTTAAAAAATATTGAAAGTAATTTAACAAAACTAAAAAATTGTTCTAAGATATGTTTAAAACTTGATAATATGATATTAAGAAAATATATCTCATAGCATACTTAAATTATGTCCAGTAAAATTGGCCATAAAGTAAAGGTGCTCACAAGCTACATTATTACTTATTACTAGTCTGAAAATTCTGACCAATGTTGTAAGATAAAAATCAGAAATAAGAGCTCTAATTTTTGGAAAGAAGAAAAACAATAATTGCTTGCAGTCAAAAGTATTAGTTCTCTAGAGAACCCTGGAGAATTAACTGAAAATCTATTAGCATTCACAAGACAGTTCAATAAAGGGATTGAATGT
>VMDR010009487.1:0-33261 GCA_007922815.1 Macrotus californicus
TAACTCGAAATCTAACCACTTCCTTTTCAAAGTGCAATCAAGTTTTAACAAAAGTAAAGCCCTATGCTTGTCAACTCCTTGATTACAGCACTGTAGTTTCACAGGGCAAACAAAATTTAGGGTCATGAAGTATCAAAGAACCTTCCTTTGATGGACATGGTCTTATTTTTTAACACTTGCTACTAGGCGAAGAAATTATAAATGTGCTATTCCAAGGAAGGTTCTAGTTCTCATGATAAAAATGGCAGCCAACTCATCAACTACTCAAGAAGTTATGTTTTTTAAAAATGTTTCCTTTTATATACAATACAGTGGTCTCAAGAAGCAGCAGGATAAAATTAGTGTGATAATCTTCTATCAATTATCTTTTATCTTAAATTTTTGAGTCCCTGGCACATGAGACCCCCTTCCCAGCTACTTTAACAGGCTCTTATCAGTCACATAAATTTAAGACAGAACCTTGGCTATCACCTCTTACTGCTTAAAAATCCCATCATTCTTTGAAACTAATGTAAAATCACTGAAATGGCTAATAAAATTTAATCGAATTTAACTTACAAATGAAAAGTTCCAATATAACAAATATAGGAAGAACCAGACACATCACCATTTATTTTAAAGGAACAGGGAAGAGATGGGGAAAGACTACCAAGCAACTGACAGCACAACATGATTTCATAGGAAAATTTTTAAATAGTTGATACATCCAAAACGTACGAGTCAACTCTAACAGAAGCAGAGGTTAGATTCTGCTAACTTGCAATAGAAGAAAAGAAAAGACTTGGAATCGAGAGATCTGGGTGCTCATGCCAGCTCAGATTTCTCCCATGTGGAACCTTGCCATCCAGTTAATGACCCTTCTCTGATGCTTAGTTTTCCCATCTCCAAAAAGACACGAGAGCTCATCCCAGTCAAAATGCTACTACTCCCTATCTTCCATCAGACATGCTAGTCATAAGTAATGATTTTTCTATAAACTAACCAATGCCTCCAGCATGCATTAATAGTTTAAAAAAATGAACATTTCTCTGAAAAATATTCTGTAATCTTACTAAGCCTCCCCTCAAGTAGCCTGAATACAACAGATTTTATTATAGCATCTTCAGAATGCAGGAGGTAAAAAAACCTATAGAAACAATAGCAAACTCCCAAATTCCTTCTTCATCCAGAGTCTTACCTACCTTACAGTCCCCTAGATGAGGATAAGAATGAAAGGGAAGTGATTCTCCTAGGCAGGGGAGAAAATAAGGGATATGACAGCTGTCATCCTGTGGAGTTACCTACCACTGCTCCACTGTATTTATTCCTGGGGGTGGGGGATCAGAAATGGAGAGATGGGCTTCTGTATTATTGGGGATGGAGGGGGCACTTCCATTTTCTTCTTCTACAGCTAGAAAATCATGACACAGATTTTGCAAGACTTTAATAAAAATTTATTTTTAAGATCATAAGAGTTTTCATATGACCTAAATATAGTAGACGAATATACAATTTTAAGGGTTAAGATCAGTCAGAGGGAAATTAACAAAACTGCTTTTGAAAATCTACAATGCACTGGAATTTCACTATTACACACCAAAAAAATATGAGCTGGGTCTGTTCTCTGTGAAATTTCTAGACATTCCTGTCTTGATTAGAACTTACCACCCCAATTAAAACAAATTTTTACAAAACAGAACCTGTAAGAAGTAAGATAAAAGAATGTCCCTTGGAGACACCACACAGGCTGCGGTAACCTGTGCGAAGACGAGACGGGCCCCCCTCCACAGCGCAGTTGGGGCGCATTGAGGCCCAGTCCTCCCAGGACTGCTCAGATGAGGCTCCGATAACTGCATGATTCGAAGAGGTCATTTTGATTTAATAAAATTCTGAAAAAGTGATTGGTCTCTATTATGTACAAGCCAAGGAACAAGAAACACCTCACAAACAGCCCAGTGCACGCACCGCCTTCTCTCTCCAGACTTTCAGGTGTGTCCCCTTCGGTGTCCTTGTCTCCCTTCACCCACGCAGGTTTTCCGCTCCTCAGCCCAAGTTTTCAAAACACACAAAGCCAAAACCCTGCAAAAGCATCCTAGCAACCCCAAGGAGAGCTAGGAAACCTAGAGCACGCAGTCTCATTAAAACCGCCTCAGGACCGGGCCTCCAGGCAGCCACCATTGACCAACAGACCTGAGTCACCACACCTATTTATACAAACCACCCCCCACCCCCACCCACAAAAGAGACCAGGAAAAAAACCATGAAATGGTGACATGCCACTAAATGATATAGAAAAAAAAAATAAGGAAAGGTGACACTGCTTCGTCCCAGCGCACAGGCTCTGGCCTGGGCAAGTGGAAGCTAGAGCTACCTTCCTTCCCTGCCAGCCAGCCTCACCATCCTGGGCTGGAGCTGAAATCCGGAGGAGGTGAGCGATGTGGCCAGACAGAGACAAGGGTTACTCCTACCTAGGGAGTCCCTCACACCTCAGAACAAAGAGTCACTTCAAAAGAAACAAAAGGAAAAAAAAATGAGGCCCTTTGACATGCAGTGCCTTAACTGCTACTGCTGAGGTAACACAAATCAATGAAGAAACAAGCACTCAGAGGCAACTTTGTAAAGTTGGTCCAGAGTTAGACACGCTTTCATTTTTGTTCTAAAGTTCTCTTATTTAACAGAAACCCAAGCAGCAATTTCAGCCAATGATGCTCACTTCTGAGTGAGTGGCTAAATAATCCTGGGGAATTTCCCAAAGACAAAGAAGCGAGGGGAAAAACTTTTTGGTGGGGAAACTCTTTTAAAGTTTATGGTAATATTCAACAGAAGGGCTCAGAATTGTATAGTGAAAAGTTTAGGCAAGAACCTTTTGGACATTCTTATTTTAAAAAGCTAACATTCTATCAAAGGTGAAGGAGTACACAGCAAACAAATTTCAGAGACAAATTGGTAGTTACTCCTATGCCAACTCAAACTTCTAATACAAAAGCTACACTTAGATGTAACTGAGGTGGTGCTACAAAATTTGGAAGGATCATAAAAATGAGCTGAAGTGTTATCAGTCTCTTCTACCTCTACAACTGTCTTCCTTGGTTAACCCTCTCCCAGGCAGAGAGGAGCCTGGTTCACAACACGGAGGAACTGTTCGCAGTCTGGCACCGGTATATTCACGTTCACTTTTTCCAGAGAGCCATTGTGCGAACAGGACATTTGAACTGCCTAGAGCTAAAACTGTCTGAAGTGAAGCAGGCTGCCCAGTAACTATTCCTTTCAAAAATCCACCCCACTTGTTGGACGCTCTCTCGTTTCACCTTCAAATATGAAAACAATGACAATAATATGTTGTCTTATGTTTAAATGCTGTACCTGGAGTTACACTGCCAAACAGCCACACAGAAGTTTGAGATGTGAGTCCTCCTGAAGGTCAGTGGGAAGGACAGTGGACTAGAAGCTTTTCAGTACAAGTAGAATGATTAGCTAGTATTCTTTTCACCTTCAATTCTTCACCATCATTTAAAAACTTATCTTTTTGATTTCATTATTTTAAGTGAGCCCTCATGAAATACAATTTTTCACCGAGAAAAGGAACAAGGAATGGCCACAGCCGGTCAGACGGGGTGAGCAGAACGCTGGCACACTCTGCAACTCGAGCTGTCAGATCAGGGGAAGAAGCGTTTTACAGATGTCTTATTAGGGAACTCCTGAAGGACAAAATAACCTAATTTAAACTTTAAAAACTTAATGGATCTATTGTCTTAGTTAATGACTTAATATTTTATTACCAAATCCAAATTATTTTAAAATGTTACAAAATTATATTTAAATATATAATATATAGATGGGTGGAGCTAAGCACCAAGAAACTAGCACTTAGTGAGCACTTTCTATGCCAGATTTCCTGCTGAGTGGTCTGCACATGTCACCTGACTATTCTTCACAATGACTCTAATGAGCTAATCACGATTATCAAAATCCTTTTAGAAGAGCAGTTTACCACGGCTTGTAAAGAGGTAGGACTAAGTCTGACTTTAGACTCTCTGACTCCAAAGCCTAGGCAACCACCCATTTATGAAATTTCACCTCTTCTAACTGGGAAAGCGTAAATTATTTCTGAATCAATAAAGGATAAGACACAGATATAACAGAATTCCACAACTTCTAGATTTTCAGAAACCAGAGCATGTGCCTGTCTGATCACTAAACTAACCAAAAACTTAGCACTCCATAGGATTTTCAGTGATAAAACTACCTAAGATTTTTTACATGTCAAAGTCAATAAGTACCACAAATACACAATCAAACTCCTACAGCACTGCATTCTATGTTACTCTTTGAAACTTATGCCAAGACTATTTTGTAACGAAGAACTGGACCAGATCCAAGATGACCCACACAAACACATCCAGTCAGGGAACAGAGACCAGGTTTATTACACATCCTTTGCAGCCAAAAAATAAATTAAGCCCAATCAAGAGATGGTTTTAAAAACAAACAAACAAACAAACAAACAAAACTCCACAACTCCGAAACAAATCAATGATTTCGACAAACAGGACTGGGAAGGGAAATACATCAAAATCTCCTATCTGCTCTGGCAGGAGGGCTGGCCTATTTGCAGGACTGTTAGGGAAATAACTACAAGCCTCTTCCCCAGCAGCACCAAGGGACCCAAGTGAGCACTGGAAAGCCAGGGGCTGTGAAGGTTCTGCTCCATTATTTAACAAGACAAACTATCCTGTGCTTTTTCTCTTCATATCAGATTTTCTGCCAAGTTGCACATACGTTTCAGGCAATGTTCAAAGCTAGTAGCAGATGTAGACTTAAGCAAACAGAATGTGCATTTGGAAAAATAATTAAATAAGAGTCTTCTTTGGGTGGAGAGAACAATGGAATATACACAATTCTTAAAACTCCCATGTTATGGTCACCCAGTCTCCATCACATATTCATCCTTTTTCCTCAGCTGGCACATCTGTTACTAAGGCCGCCCCTGTGACTACCTAGGACGCGTGGTAACAGTTCAATTTTTCACAATCAAGTGTTCAATACAATTTCTACTCTACCCAGCAACTAACTTGTTCCATTTAAATAGGAGTAAAAGTACTGTCTTTCTTAATCTTACAGAAGTATTCTTTAAATAGTTCCTTTGTCCTAAGTGATTTAACTTCGCCTTTGAAGTGTGTATGAATTCTTACAAATAATCTCTTCTGAACACCAAGCTGAGAATAAGGAAATGGGGGTGTGTGTGTCACTCCATCTTGTAAACCTAGTAAGAGTTTTGAAAATTATTGCAAATCAGGTTTTTTGAGGTTTTAATGTGTCTCAAGAGGTCTTCTATGAAATAAACTGGATTCTTCACATAAAATAACAAAATAACACGTACAAACTATAACAGATTCATATTATCTTCTTACTCAAATCATGAAAACCACTCAAGAGATCCTATTAAGAGATCCATTCAAGAGAACAAATAATGACTTTTTGGAAGTACTGTTTGCCATGAACAATCTGGGGGGAAAACAGTGGACTGAAACCATCTACTGTGTACTACCTTTGCCGGAAACCTGGCAAAATCTGAGTGACATCATCTTTCATATGACTGCCCAATGAGCTGGTGATAGGTAGTTAACACATTTATCTTTCTGAACCTTAATTTCCCCACCTGGAAAGTGGTGGTTTCAACTTCCAACCATATGATAATGACGATTTTTAAAAAACTGACCTCCAGTCCACATGGCTCTTTGCTTAACAAGCATTTTCAGAGGGAAGTACCCTAGGCACCAAGCTCTGTAAAAGCTCACACCGACTGTTTTATCAACCCCACCCTCCGCACCTGCTACTTCTACATTTTCCCCCTCAGTGAGGGCACTCTGAGTCATCAGTCTTGACTACTTCTCCCACACTTAGCTCACACAGTCATTTACACCTTCTTGGTAGCTCTCAAATTTGCTCCCTCCAAAGCAAAAATCATTTAGAATGTTTCTAAAAATGTAACGGGCATGGACTGGTAAGATGCTGAGAAAGAAAAGCAGAATATAAAACTGTGAATGACATAAGGCCTATATGTAAACAACCTGGTTTGTCCTTGCTTCTAAAGAGGAAGATTAGAAAGAAATGTGCTAAATGATAAGGGCAATAATAATTCTCCAGGGAGTGAAATCACAGATGATTTTTGTTTTCTTACTTATTCTTATCCTCATTTTCCATGTTTGTTTGTTTTTTTTAAGCAAAAGAATTGTGCAATACATGTAATACTGAAGGAGACCACACACATGTTGAATTTCTATTGCTGAACAAGTGCCTGCATTCAACATGGTCACCAAATAATCTGGGTGCCAGCACGCCAGCATCATGGAGCAGGGAATGGGGGAGGGTACCAGACTACTCAGAATCTGAAGCATCCAACCTGGTCTGAACACCATTTGCTAGAGACTGAATTGTGACTCACTCCAAATATGTTAAAGGCCTAACCCCCCAATATAATGGCATTTAAATGGGGCCTTTGGAAAGAACTGGGTTTAGCAGAGGTCTTAAGGGTGGGGCTCTCACAATGGGATTAGTGCCCTTACAAGCAGAGACAACAGAGTCAGCTTCCTCTCCCCGCCACCCCCCCACAGGCAGTGCTGAGTACTCCTGAAGATACAGTGAGAAGGTGGCTGTCTGCAACCCAAGGAGACATCCCTGACCAGACACCAAACCTGCTGGCACCCTGACCTTGGGTTTCCAGTCTCCAGTACTGTGAGAAATAAACCCCTACTGTTTAAACCACCCAGTCTATGGTATTTTGTTATGGCAGTCCAAGACAACTAAGATACCATCTTTATCACAGAGGAGTTGTACTACAAATTATCCTGGCCTAGGTCTCCTCTGTCATAAAATGGGAGAGAAAACAGTACGTACTTCATAAGGTAGTTAAGAAGATTTCACAAAATAATTCATAAGAGCTTGGTACATGGAATAACCTCAAGAAGAGCTCAACAGGCTTTCACCATCAACTATTATTCAAACATGCTATTTTTCATCCAGATTATGGTAGTTATCTGGGTCAAAGGAGAAGCATTCAGAGAACTAGGCTCGACTACCTTGTCCTGAACTGTGGTATAAGCTCAGCCCCTCCCCATCTCCAGACTAGGAGGAGAGATCAGGAAAACGGAGACTGGAAGCTGCATATGTAACTTCAACAAAAGATTTATGAACTTGTAACATCCACTTCATGAAACAGAATTCACGTGTACAAAGAGGAATACGATCAAAAACAATCTACCATGAAAAGGGATTACAAAAGGAAAAAACACTTCTTAGAAAAAAACTATAAGCTAATTATATTCCGTATAATAAAGAACAGATTCAATAAAGAAAGAGACAAGCTACAGAAATTAGATTTTGAGAAAAGGTAACCCTGCATGTTCTATGATTACCGTGTATATAACGATATAATTTCTAGTGCTATATAAGTTTCTATCTCCTGATTCCATTTATAACTCTTCCAAAGAGAGGAAGTTAAGCTCCCTGCCCTCTCCCCAACAGGTGACTTCAAAAACAACAATGAAAACGGGTGAGAATGGGAAGGAGTAGTAAAAAGCAGTACCAGTTTACCCAGGAGACTGAGTGAACGTTACTGGAAATACAGCCCATCCAAGTGAAGCAGCTAAACTCAGATATAGCACACAGCTTTATAATGCGCTATATATTGCTAAGTGAAATGATCCACTCTGGCGCCTCAAATATCCAAAGATAGTTTCCTCTACCTTCAAATATCAGGACAATTTAGGCTAGAAGATCAGAATTAAAGATGCTATATGAAGACAGCCTAAAGGACATGATCTTTTAAGAGTCTCCTTAACTGCAACCTAAATAAGGGAAAGCCAGCAAGAATTAAAAATGACAGAAGTTACAGAAAAGATTAGGAAAGGCAAGTAATCTCCTATGAAACAGTGACAACCACATTCTCCGTGCACCCTTTCTTGTCCCCACCTCTTCTTTCCCTACATGCTCTGCTTCGTCCAAACTTATTTTTATCGGACAGGAATTCAGGTACCATACTGAGAAAATAATCAGGGAGAAACCCTCAGAGCAACCACCATAAACCCGAGGTTAGAAAACCTGTGGCTTGTGTTTAACAAGGCCATGTTTCCTTTCCTGTTGCAATCTCCTTTACCCAAGACCATGTGCACACACACACCTGTGGAAGGGGACTCAAGGCTTTCACCAAATTCTCAAAGGACCTCGAGATCCAAGAGAGTAACAGTTGCTGAGATACAGTGGAGAAGCAGCCAAACGTGGTCCTGGCCTCATGGAACTTCTATTCCTCTGTGGGTATGTGGTGGAGAAGGGGGACAGGCTAAGCCTGAGTCAGTAATCAATTCAGTTCCACGGGAGCCAAACACCACCATCGAGAACAGCAAGAATGGCATGCCACAGGAAGTCCAACATGGGGAAAGCTGGGCAAAGGCTTCCCCTAAACTCTGTGACCAGAACTACTAATGCCCAAGGTGGACCAGAGAAAATGCACGCCCCCACCCACAAGGTCATATTACTGGAGCTAAGTAAGCAAGACTGTTCTAAAGGTCTAGTGTGGTGATCCTAACTGGGCAGTAATTTTCAACCTTTTCCATCTCATGGTACACATAAATTAAGCACTAAAATTCAGCAGTACACCACAAAATACTGAATTGGCCAAAACTCAAAATATTGAGTTTGTATTTTTCTGTAAGATGGCTCTAGCACCTCTTAGTTGTCTAACTTAATTCAAAACCATTTTATTAGATTGTATTATGACAGATGCTACATCAGCATGCATTAAAAAAAATCAACACTGGTGAATTTTTGTGTAGCCATTTTAATATTGAACATGGAAAAAAATAGGCAACGTTTTTGGCATATAATGCTTTATTATTTCAAGAAAGGTAAAAACACAACTGAAATGCAAGAAAAGATTTGTGCAGTGTGTGGAGAAGGTGCTGTGACTGACTGAATGTGTCAAAGTGGTTCATGAAGCTGCAAGCTGGAGGTTTCTCGCTGCACCTCGCTCCACCATCAGGAAGACCCGTTGAAGGTGACAGTGATCAAATCAAGACCTGATCGAGAGCAATCAACATGACACCACATGGGAGACAGCCAACACATTCAAAATATCCAAATCAATAAAGTTACTGGTGAACATGAAAAATGTGTCTTTTATTTTATGGAAAAAACTAAACAGACTTTTTGGCCAATCCAATATATCATATTTACTTTTGCCAATCTGACAAAAAATAGGTATAATTTTGATTCATTCACACCAGACAGCTATTGTTGTGTTGGCTGTTGTCATTTTTTTATCTGATAATCTAAGGGAAAATAGGTCAGTGCCCCTACTAAATAGTCAAGTATTGCATGTTTTAAAATTTTTTGCAGCACATCGGTTGAAAACTGCTGTAATAGAGAGATAACCTTCACTATTCATGGAAAAGTGGGTTTCTAGCAAAAATGTCACATTATAAAATTACACTGAGCACAACGTACTGTGCTGTTACAGATGTACCTCGGAGGCACAAGCTCTACAGTCATACACTAAAAACCAACCTCAAGCACCTCAGTAATGTTGTTATCTTTTGAAGATTTTACAGAGATCTCTAGAACCTATGTGTCTGTCTAATAAGTTGTCATTAAGTAATCTGAAGCTCCTGAAGATGCTTTTCTGTGGAGGGCCTCTTGGATTAGGGAGGAAGATGAAATACAGTGTATTGGCGGGGGGGGGTGGGGGGGGGCTATAAATCATGGAAAGGCAAGAAAATTACTACAGAAGATGTTGGAAGGCTACAAAACAGGCCAAATAATTTCCTTCCGCAATTGGCAGGCAGGATCCTGCCAGATGTTTGAAATAAAATTAACCTCTATGGACTACACTGATAGAAATAAAAATAAACCGCACAACTATACATAAATAAATATTTGGGGAAGCATAAGTAATTGTCTAGGGAAAGGCTATCTTTGTTTTACTTTGACTGAGCTTCTTTGTCTTCCCCATCTTAACCCCACCAAAAAGTGTGTCCCGTGCAGTGTCCGCAGGTACTAGGCCAGCAGCATATGCCAAAGATTTTTAAAATGAGCCAAAGGCAGACCTAACAAGACCTGCTTGAAAAGCTAAGTTTAATCAGAGCATTTGTAATGTTTTAAAGCACTGTCAAACCAGGTACTGTCACCTGAACAAAATTCCTTGCAGCAAAGAGCTAACTCAGACAGAGGCAATACAAATGGTTTATACATGCTTCCTCCTTATATCGTGGAGAAGAAAAATCTTCCCCAAAACAAACAGCAAATTCATACATTCACCCTTTCGTATAGAATCACATGACAAGTACTTATTCCAAGCTGTAACAAGCCAGGCTTTTAGGTGCTGTCCAGCATGGGGCGATGAAGACAGAAAGGGTTCCCGCAGCTGACATTCTAGTGGACAGGGGCAGACAGGACATACAGGGTGACATTCCTAGCTCTACTCAAACGCTTAATGTTCCCTGCACAAAATATCTGGGTATTCCCATACAGCTTTCGGGCCTTTACAGTGAACAAAGCACATCTGTTAATAACAACCAGGAAACCAAGCTTGGAATTCAAAGGCCCAGCTTCTTACCTTGCAAAATAACACAGTGGAAAAAGAAGAGTTGCAGGCTGAGAAAACAGGAGTGCTGAACTGCAATTTTGGCATTGCCATTAACTATACAGTAAAGCAGAGGAAGCCCTCCAAATAACCAAGCTTCCCTTGAAACTGCAGTTTTAATATCACTCAATTTTAAATTTATCTCAAGTAAAAAAATGATTTTTAATGTAAATGTTTATCACATGGTGATAGTGATAACGGTAAATAATAGTCAAAAGTTAAAGATTACCCTTAAGAGAAATCTGACATTTTGAAAGAATTAAAGCAGGGACTAGATAAAAATCCTCCACAAATAAAATCCCATGGTTTTCCTTTGTTAAGCTTTGAAGTTTGAATCAATTATCTCAACTGTGTCTCCAGGTGCTAATATTCTATATGAATAAATGAAAAAAGTCAGTCTCACTAAAAATATGGTCGAGAGACCCTGACAGTAGGAGTGGGCAGAAGAGAGGCAGCAGTAAGGAAGACCGCAGCCTAAGAAGAGACGAAAGTTCTAGACTAAGGAGCAGAAGTGGCTTCCCCACACAGGAAGCAGGCCCCAGGCTAACCCTGAAGGGGCGTCGGAGGCTGGGGAGAGGTCATTGGACCCCCCCCCCACTTCAGTGTTACTGCAGCCAAGCACTGGCACACTGTCTCCCGAACTTCTCTTACCTACAGACCATTTAAAGGACATTTGACACCCATGAAAACCACCAGTTTCAAGTCTTAAAAAGTTGTTATCCTAATTTTAATGATACAAGTAGAAGTTTTAGTAAATTAAAAACGAAACGAAACTGTTGATCTCTCTGACAGAGATGATGCACATCTACCTCGAGGATTCTCACACGCAGCCTGTAGATGACCCACGGGGCTGAGTAGCCAGGAGGTGTCTTTTCTCACTCTACTGCTACCACATCAGACGATCCTCACTCAGGCGCCTAGATAAGGAAACGCATCGAGCACTCTGCTACTGTCAGATGATCCCACACACATGGATGACAAAGACTCCAAAATAAGGGAGAATGCTCATTAAATCTCTGTCCAAGGAACACACTTCACTTAAAAATTAATATTCCAATTGGAGAAATTCTGGGGACTAGATTCTAACCCTTGACTTCATTAAGCTCTGGCGCTATTCCTGTCCCACTGCAGTATGTAGAGGTAATGGGGACACTTGAGTCATCCCAGTACCATGACTTCCAAGTTAGAAGTTGCCATATTTTTCTTCACAAGGCCTACTGTAAAGCTACTCAGGGTAGTACATGTTTTGCTACAACATGCCATGTTAGCAAACTATCCGCAGGCCTGAAATAGCTTGTATTGGCACTGACTGGCTCGTGAAGAAGGTACAAAGATGCAATCTCCTCTCCAGTGTCACAGGCTCAGGCAGGCGTCTTTTTCCTCACAGGCAATGGGCAAGAGCAGGTCACTCAGCCTCCTGCCACGCATTTCTCTCCAGGCATATTCTAAAGATAAGTACTCAGACACTGAGATTTCAACTTTATTATTTTCACTATTTCCTTTTAAACTAAGTAAGATTAGAAAGCGTGACAACATCATTTCAAGATTAAACTCCACTGTGCATAATAAAAAATGAGGGGCTGGCAATTTCATTGAGAAGTAACCACGCATTAAAAATGCACCCCAACTTCACGGACGTGCAGGTGCAGAAACAGGAGGGGGTGGAGAATTCCAGAGTCAATGACACTGAGCAGTGGGCGAGTGGCCGCTGTGGCTCCAGTGCCCGTCTCACTAAAAACACAGCCCGACTCCAGCAGTACCGATCCCAACACACTTTGTCCAACCTTTGCCACAGCTCACAACACAATCATTTTGTTTTGTTTTAGGAAATAATTCTTCAGAAAGTACTATCTCATATTTGTCCTGGAAAAATTTTTACTGATAAACACAAAAAATGCCATTGTAGTTTATTTTTAAAATCACAGAAATGTTTTGATGGCATTATGCCACCATTTCACAAAGTTTCAGAAATAACAAAAACTTTGGGGACTAGCAACAACTGACTCAAGAAGTCAGTAAAATCTATTTCCAGGCATTTATCATAGTAGTCCTATTCACATTTTTCCTTTCAATTGCTTGTGTGAATATCACATTCCCAGATACTCATTCCAGCATACACGGACCCACAATCCGTTTAGGCCATGGGCTCTACTAACACCTCAGGCCAGAAAACTCTTTGTTCTGGGAGGCCGCCCTGCGTACTGTGGAACGTCCCCCAGCATCCCGGCTTCTACCCACCAGATGCCAGCAGCACACTCCTGAGTGGCAACCACCAAAAACGTGGGCAACAATGCCCAGTGTTCCTGGAGCGAACCCAGCTCTCCTCAGTACTGATTTAGGCACTGGAGGCCTGTTTAATTGCCACATTTATATTATCCTGAGACACAGCGATTATGCTACTAATTTTTATGATTAAATTAACCACTGTCCTCTATGTTTTTGAGACAGGATTACAACACAATAATAAGAATTACATATCCAACTTCAAAAAAAAAAAAAAGCAACTGATGTAATCAAAACAAAATACCCCATTAAACTATATTACCTGAGACACAGTGACCAACTCAACATCCTTCATAGTACAGCCTTTACGAACCTAGCCGTTACTGAGAAAGTAACTTGTGGTGGGGAACACACAATACAATACACAGATGAGGTATTTTAAAGTTGAATGCCTAAACCCGATGTAATTTTATTAACCAGTGTCACCCCCAATAAACTCAATAAAAAAGAAAAATTAACCAAATAACAATAAATAAATAAGTCTTCCAGGAAAGCCATAATAAATCATATACCTTAATAATGTAAAATGTACATGAACACAATGGTTTCAATGCTTCAAATCTGAGGGTAGAAAAGTGAAAAGTTTTTAAATGTTCATTTTAAGATTTAACTTACAAAATTCACTACTATCAAAGTGTGATGTAGCCCAGGAACAGGTGGAACTCTTAAAAGGTTTAGAAAAACCAGAAACAGATGCATGTGCAATTGAGAGCCTGAAGTTGAGGACCAATTACAGCAATCATACCATCTCATCGATTTGTCTCTTGGTCTACTACTATTTACTGACTACAGAAAGGACAGAAGGTGGGTGGACCACAAGCCTGAGTTGTACATTAATTAATACCGCCGTACTAATATATATATGCATGGCAGCAACAGAAAAGCTAGACATGTACTACTCATCTTCCAGGCCTCAGTTCGGAAAGATTTTCTTTCTGGAAACTTTCTAGATTACCCAAGTTCAGGTTTAAGTGGCCCAACTCTGTGCACTACACTGCTGCTGTCATAAGATCATCCCACAAAGCTGTAACTGCCTTGTTATGTCCACATTTTCCCAATGAAACCACTGTGTCCCCAGCACCATGTACACTGCCTGGCATGAGTAGGCGCTTTAGTAACCTTGTTAAAAAAGATTCAGATGAATTCTGTAACAGCTCTTCTCACGGTATACAAAAGGAATAATAACAGACGCAAATTTATCCAGAGTAATTAATATCGAGGAAAGAAGAAAAAACCTTGAAACAGTCTGGAACACTGCAAAGATTCCGAGTTACTCGAAACCTCAATGAGCATTGTATAAGACCAACTCTCTGTATTTAGAAAGGATGACTCAACATCACATAGCTAATTTTACTTATGTCCCTTTCAGAAGAAAACACTGTAGAAAAATAAATGTAACACATACAATTATTTTTAAATGGAGAATTTTGCTCCATCAGGCTTCTTCAAATAAGCAGCCCATAATTCAACAGTATTTGTAATCAAATAAATTTGGACTAAAATAAATAATTTTCAACTGAAAAATGTGTAACAAAAAAAAAATGCCATGGATCATTAGGAGGTGGTTTAATCGTAGGATGGCATGTGTCCCAGGGTGGCTGGATCCCAGTTTACACTTGTCCTGATGTCCCACCCGATTTGGCACTGGTCTGGGACGAAAACATCCCAGTCTGCATAATAAAGTACGGCCTGGACATGGTCGCACTGAAATGGGGCTCTCGTGCACTACTAAGAGCGACAGTCTTTTGCAGAAAGATGCTGGCACCAAGAATGGCTTCCACCTCACATTCTACCCAGCTCACATTCTTTGCAATATACCATGAAAATGTTCACGGCCGTAACTTTGCTTCTTCTGCTGGAAATCAGCCGGAAAGCTAAAATCCGAAATTTGAAGGGAAAAAAACAAGTTATGTCTTTAAGTGGTCATTGAAATTTTTTATAACAAAAAATGAGAAACTACCTAATTTAACAGCGGCACATTCATACCAGAAGTTTATAGTACCACTTCGACAATGGCGGTAATCATTCAACAACACAATAATACCTAACATGATGTGAACAGATACAAAAAGAACATCAAAAATTTTATAGCTTATTTTAAAAACTTAGAAGGAAAAACACCAAATTATTAATCAGCATTGTGTTAAAGACACAAGGTGGATCATTTTTCCTCTTTTCCAAATTCTCTGCAATATCATTCTATTAATTTTTTATAATCCAAAAATCACTTAAAAAAAGAAAAACTTAGCAAGGGTTAAAAGTTCAAATAGAGTACATTCTGTTCTCTAATTCATAACGAAACTCACATGCTCACAAAAGTGATAGTTAAGTTTAAAGATACAGATAAGATAGGGAGAGAAAAGGCAAGAGAGAGATGCAAGAATCTGAGTTCAGTAACAGAAGCACTCCAGGAGGTAAACCAGATGTTCCTATGGAACTGCAGCAGACAGTCTGGGAGACAGAAATTCGTAATGTCAAAGGCTACGTTCCGATCAAAGAACATTAAAAGTCAGGTCCATTTGCTGCAGAACTGCTCCTTACACAGAAGGGATCAAGCCACACTAAGCTCTCAGCAAAACTCAAAATCAGTTGAAGGCTACTGAATAAGAAAGTACAGGAAGGATAAGAAGACTCTTTCCTCGAGCATTTCCCTGGGAAATTGGGAGGCTGATAACCAGGTTAGAACACAGAGGTCAAAAGTCTACTGTAAGTGAACAATGTGTCATTTGAGTCTGTAAATAGTTACTAAAAATAATTAGTAAATACCCACTTTATTTGATTTCACTGCCAACATGTCTTTTTCTCCAAGCATCTCTCTCCCCTGTTTTACTTCTACACAGACCAGGCAATGTCACAGGCACTATCTCCAAGGACTACTCAAAGCCAAACGAAAAACTCCTTTAAAACATACTCCTGACTCCAGAGGCAGCCCGGTTCAAATATCCTCCCCAAATACTTTACAGGTGTCATGTCAAGACAGTAAGAGGTGCATGCTCTGGTTAAATTACTCTCATAATAGGTAAAAAGTAAAAATTATTCTAAGTGAATGGTCTATACCTAATAAACTTACCTTCCCTACAAAATTTAAATGAAATTTTATTAAGGGGATGCAGAGTGGTATGAAAACACTTAGGAAGGATATGTCTGAGTTGGAGGGGCGGGGCGGAGGGGGGTAAAAGTCTCACCTTCCAATTGCCTGTTACTTCTCTTGAACAACCTAACCCAGAGGACATATAAAACTGCAATGTTGGGATACATTGTTTGCTGTGACACTTGAACTTTGCCACAGAGACCTCTGCTTAGATGATAATCATCGGACACTAAATTATGACTAGTACATTAAGTGCCTATTTAGAGAAAATCAACTAAACTTACAGAAATGTTTAAGGTCAAAACATCTCTCAGTACTTACCATCTACTAAACAGTAACATTTCACAGACAGCACCATAAAACAACAATCTCAATAGACACCTGATCTCCTATCAGGAATACCAGCAGTCAGAGTCACACCCCACGTATGCTAGGCAGAACACCTTTTCCTTGTTGCAATGCCCTATATCATGAATTTACCTCCTTAATATACCCAATTTTGAGCTTCACTTGTTTACCCTGTTTGACCTGCCATAACATTATACCATAGACTGGGTGATTTAAGCAACAGAAATGTATTTTCTCACAGTTATGGAGGCTGGGAAGCCCAAGACCAGAGCGCTGGCTCATCTGGTTCCTGGTGAGAGCTCTCTTCCTGGCTTACATGCCTTTTTCCTGTGTCTTCACATAATGGAGAAAGAGGGTACAAGCTCTCTGGTAGCTCTTCTTACAAGGACACTGACCTTATGAGACCAGGACCCCACCCTCATGCTTTCATCTAACCCTGGTTCCCTCCCAAAGACCCCAAGTACCAACACACTGGGGTCAGGGCTTCAAACATGGACTCTGGAGGGACACAAACATTCAGTCTGCACCAACCTCTACTTTCTCAATTTGGCAATGGTGTGCATGCACAGGGATAGATGATCGATGACATAAGCTAAAAATTTTTATATAAATTACAAAATTGTTTTCATTAAAAAATGGTTATGTCAGTATTTACAGAAAGGACTGTAAGAAAACAATACCAAAGTTGGGCAAATGCAAAACACGTAATCTCTGGTTATCAGGAAGGTGCTTACTTTGTAAATGCTAACATCACATCATCAGCAATGAGTGATTTATACAATCCGTGCAGGTAACATATGTTGAATTTTTTTATTTTATCTATCTTTATTTTTCCTTTTAAGCCACAAAATGACTAGTAACAGCCTACACTTATTATTAGCTTACATACTTCATATGTACTCATGATAATCCTCCCAAAAGTTCTATGATGTGGGCACTGCTACTACCTCCATTTTACAGAAAAAGAAAATGTGAGAACTGTCCATTACAGTAGTATAATTTTAAAATGAAGAGTTTAAAAGGAGAAAAATAAGACCTGTCTCCAATAATTCCCTATCTGGACAAAGGACCAATCACAAATCTGCAGCCTTTCATTTGGTAATTAATAAAAAGAGCTTGTCTTTGTTCTGTTTTAATCTCAAAGAGAAGTACTTACGCTACAACCACTGAAAAGAGCCACAATGAAGCTGAAGGGAAAAGATCAAGTTCTCGCCACTGAAGTCCTACAGACATGAGGGCTTTTTCCAAAATACTTTATTCAAAATAGGAAGAACACAGAATGTATCTTCCAAAATGCATCCACTATAAAACTTTTCTTGCTGGACAGCCCTAAAGTGAAGATGCAGAACAAACACAAATAAAGCAAAGTTCCCAAATAAAAAAGATGCCATGATGCTTCCCCTTCTTCAATTTTAGATTATCGAGCAGCTATTCTACTTACTCCTAGTACTCCAAAGAAACAAGATGATGCCTTTCTCCTTAGATACTACGACTGTTTTCTCAAAGCAACACTCCTTAATGCCACATAAAACTGCTAGACCATTATTGATGGGAAGGAAAAACACAGAAATTTGGAATATTGCGAAATCTCTTCCAGACTCAGAATTATGACTAGTGCTAAAAAATCAAAGATTGTAGGAAACAGATAAGAAAATAATTCTTTTGAACTATAAGCATTCACTACAGTTAGTACGCATAGCATAAAAACAACACTGCATTTCACAGTGTTTATAAATCAACATCCTGCAGATGTTATGATTAAGAATATCTACAATTTGTTCAATTATGAAATGTTTTAAATCGTCAAATTAGCAAGAAGCTCATAGCTGCTTCACATGCTTTTTTGGAAGGAGCATGTAAATCACAAATATTTGTTGCATAATCAACAAAGAATACAACTAGTGTTTATTTCATAAGAGGCACTTCTTGAAATATACATATTTCCCAAACTTTTTAATACAGAATGTAGACACAATATCAAATAAAAAAATTATAAATGTAGGCACAGCAACCATATTTGGTATTATGCAAATCATCCAGCCTTTGAGGTTATAAAAGATCGTGCGTTTTCTCTATTTATAAACAACGATAGTATGTCTAAAATAAACTTCCAATTCTGATTTCTTACAGTGTTTGAAACAAGAAACTAACCAGAAGTTTGCCCTAAAGAGAAATGGAGCATCTGGTGGAATGTGTAACATGCTTCAGGATCACATCTGCTGCTAAGGTTAGCAGTCCAGGGTGATAGCTGTAATGTCCACGCTCCGTGCTGAAGCACAAGTGAGAATGAAAAGAGACACACCTTCTTCAGCCACAGAGGGCTTCCTTTTTCTCAGCAATGTGCTTACCACTGGGCCTCACAGACAATACTCGGAGAAGTATTTCTGTAGCAAGTACACACTTGAGTTCAAATCACGTACCTATTCAATAGACTGCTTCTGCCACGTGATGATGGCTGATTATGTCCCTCTCCCAAGTATATTAATCAAGACAGGATGTACGTTATTTCTTGTCTGTGATTCATCAATCTACTCTGTTTTTATTTTTCAGATCAGCAATAAGACAATTTGGGGCAGAATAAAAGAAAAAGGAAAAGAGAGAAAGTACGGATGACCACAGGAGATGGCATCACTAACTCCAAATAAGCTACGTGCATGGCACGCCAGGCTCAGCAGCCTCTCCCCTCCATTGCGCTTAACTTCCATCCCCCGCTGCGAACAGCAACAACGAAACTCCATGCTTGCTGCAGTACAGACCGCCTTACATCTGTGACACTTTTAAAAGCCCCTGCTGTACCATGAAAGGTTCCCAAACAAGGAAAGATCTGCACAGCAGGAGAGGAACCCACTTACATTTTCTAACAGCTGTGAAGGATCAGTCCCCTAGAGTAACAGAAATCAACTGCAAACTGAAAAGTGTTTGGAAATAAAATGTTTCCATCACCTCACACTATCAGCTACTTCCATTAGTACCCATGAAAGAGACACTGGATTTTACCAAGGATTTTAATACAATAAACTTTACTGACAGTAAAAAAGAGAACACTATTACAGACTAGTCCTACTATTAAACACAGGAAGTCATCAATGAAAAGAATGAATACTTGACTTCCCATTTCTGCCTCTTCACTACTGGATGAAACAACTAATCAAAAGCCTTAGGGGATAGTTTACAAAAGTTATTTATGAAACCTATTTTGGATTCCATTTCAGAATTAAAACCATATTACTTAAATATAAAACATTTATCATCACATCAGGAATTCATTTTATACCAAGTTCAAAGTCAATGATAAGCTTTATGGAGTTAATTTCGTATGTCCGTGGTGATTCTGTGGATATCTTGACTACCTACTAATCGGAAAGGATAAACAAAGCCTACATATCCTGGAAAATAAAAGATGAGTGACCAAATGGGCTCAAATCAACCACATACAGGAAAAATAGGAGAGTGTAAAAAGATATTCAAAGTCATTACAGAGTGATCTCTGCCAGTATTTCCTACGCACCTAAGCCTATTTTTAGGCACCAAGGTAGGAGTTCACAGCCAGCCTTGACTGAAGACTCAGTCCTTGCCTTCAGGTAGGTAGGTCACACAGTTAGGAAAACCCCATGGTAGGTAGCAATACCACACTACAAAGTCAACAGAGGACAGAGTACAGAATAACCACAAAGGGTACAACAGGGACTGGGCATTACAAAAAACTTAAAAAAGGGTCAAAATCTGTGCTAGGTTTTGAGGATGGGTAAGAGTTTACCAAGACCGAAAAAGTGAGAGTGGTATTTGGGCCTGAAACCACTATGCAAAGTGTGAAAGAGAATTTTCAGGGAACTCTTAAAAGCAATCTCACACTACATAATGTGTACAAGAGAAAGAACAAGAAAAACAGGAAGAAACACAGGCCTGAGCCAAGTCTCAAAGGGCCTCAGGCCAGGGAGACTAGAGGTGCTAGAAAAGGGTTTTAGGCTAGGCTGTGGCCCCCTCAGACTTCTGTTTTAAGGTATCTCTTTGCAGTGTAGGATGGACTAAAAAGGAAAATACTTGGGCAACAAAACCTATGAAGAGGCTACTGCAGTAAATCAGGCAAGAAATGATACCGAAAACCTGAAATGAATGTGAACAGACTGCCCAGTTAACGTGAAACATGGAATATATGCTCAACAACTTTACATGTCACCTTTAAAAGGGACTCACACAAAAACTAAGCATACAATCAAGAACACAGCAAAAACCCAAAAGGCATTTAAGGTTTATACCATATTACAAAAAGAACACAGCAAAAATGATTTCAATTAATAAGAATCAACAAAGTTTGCACATTCAAGGGAAGGGCTAGAAATCCACTCTCTGCCTGCCCCAATCTTGGAGCTCCAGCAAAAGAGACACAAATCACAGACAGATATAGTAAAATCCACAAATCTACCGTGAAACCTGCACATTTTCAAATAAACAACTGCTACAATTTAGAATTACATTATTTTGTTAGCATATCATCTAAAGACAAATAAATGAAGGAATTCAAGAGAAACCGATTGAGCCATTTGATAGGATTTATAAAGTGTTTTCTACTGCTCTAATTTTTTTTAGAAGGGCCAGGAGACATTTATTCAATGGCGGGCATTTTTACAGGGTTTTAAAACTGCATCGTGCCCAAAGTGTTTACCATGGCTGCTTTTGCTTCTGCATACTCCTCAAATCTATTGAAAACCACCTAAATTTTAAAAACTTCTAACAATGAGGGTTGCTAAGTTATTTATGTACTTCATGATTTCTTCTGAAGATACTTTTAATAGAAATTCGGTCACGAGAGCAATCATTTATTCGAGTAAGAAACCCAAGACACTAATCTAGAATGAATCAGGTCTGACTACTGCCCATATATTCTTAGAATACAAGCTATGGATAGTTAAAAATAAGTACTTCGGAAGATCAAGAGACACATTCTGACGACAGCTTAAACAAAACACAGCAAAATGTTACTAGTCAATGCAAAGCAATAAAATACAAAGATAAATACCAGATATAGCCAGCCCAATTTAACATAGAATTCCTCTCATTTTTATCTATATGATATTCACATTACTGGGGAAAACTAAAGAAACACTAGAATACCAAGGGAAAAGTTCCAAAAACCATACAACAAGCAACTACTGCCCAATTCCCCACAAACATATTAGTAGTGCAATGTCTTCTTCTTAAGTCCTAGCTCTAAAAACAGAACGGCATCTAATCTCTCTGGTATTCAAACCTTAAATAAGGGTTGTAAATGGCCAATTTTAGCATACAAAATGTTTTGACATGTGCAGGGCTTTTAAAAATCTAGAAATTTCACAGAAAAATTGGAAATAATCCAAGTGCCCACTGAGGATAGAATAAGTAACATGTGAAACATTCACACAATTGAATGCAGCAAACCCCCCCCCCCCGCAAAAAAACAAAAGAATAAACTGCAGGGGATGGATAAATTTCACAAATACAATGCTGAACAAAAGCAGCAGAACATGATGAATACATACATATACTGTCACTACAGTTACTAAGTTCATAGTGCATACAAACAGTGCTGGTAAAATAATAAAAAATTAAGCGATAAAAAAGCCAGAATATTAGTCACTGCCAGAGGATCCACAGGAAGACGTCATTAGGCAAGACAATCAGGAAGGTCCGCTGGTGCTACCCATGCTCTACTTCCTGACCAAAGTAGTGGTTATGTGGATGTCTGCTTCACAATTACTCAGCAAACTGTATTTGTTGTATGTACTTCTCCTGTGAATATACTTTATAATAAAAATGTTTTTAAGAGGGATATGGGAAGTAATACTTTTTAAAATGGGCAAGAAGCGCAGAATTAATGAGTATCTAGGTTTTAAAAAATACTGTGTAAATAGTTCAGTCACTTTGCAAAAGCCAGGCAGTTCCTTACATGATCACAAACAAAGTTCCCATCTGACCCAGCAATTCCTCCCGAAGAGAAATGAAAACCCAGTGTCTACACAAACTGGAACACAGGTGTTTACAGCAGCATTATTCATTAGAGCCAAATGTCCATCAGTCGGTGATGGGCAAACCAAATACTGTAGCATGAATTAGAATTTCATCCCTTGTTATGGCTGAGTAATAATCCACAACAAACAAGGGATGGAGTTCTAATTCATGCTATAATTGCGAGTAGATGAACTCTGAAAACATGCTAACAGAGCTAAGCCAGACACAAATGGAGAGATAGTGTATGGTCCTACGTACAGGAGGTACCTAGGGAGCAAGTCCAACTCGTAGAGGCAGAAGACAGGAGTACCAGGGGCTGGGCAGGAGGAGGAAGCAGAGGTTACTGATCAACAGGCACAGAGTTTCTGTGTGGAGTGATCAGAAACTTTTTGGAAATAGCAGTAATGGGTGTACAACATAAAGACTGTAATTGATGCTACTTAATTGTACATTAAATTGTTAAAATAACAAATTTCACTGTATTTTACCATAATAAAAAGTATGTATACCAAAAAGAGAGAGTAAAGTAGTGATACATGCTACAATATGGATGAACCTTGAAAACATTATGCTAAGTGAAAGGAGTCAAACACAAGAGACCATACAATATATGGTTCCGTTCACGTGTAATATACAAAACAGAAAACTACACAGACAGAGAGTCAATCAGTGGTGGCTTAAAGCTAACGGTGGAGACCGGGAGACAGGGAGGTGACAGCTAGAGGGTGCAGAGGTTATGAGGTGATGAAAATATTCTAAAAGTGACTGCAGGGGTGGCTGTACACAACTGTGAATATACTAAAACCCACCAAGGTGTACACTTTAAATGAGTAAATTACATGACACAGGAATTAAATCTCAATAAAGCTGTTAAAATATAGTAATGTGTAAAATCCACCAATACAAGTGAAAGCAATTTCTCTTATCTGGTTAGAAGTGATAATGTAGATGGTGGAACAATCTGGACATATATTTCTGAATTAAATAAACATGCCCATCAGCAGAATGCAGAAACAAGTCACAGTCTTTCATCCAACAATTACAAGCAGTATTTTTTAGAACAATAAGCAACTGGGGCCAAAGAAAATAAACGTAATACAAAAGAGCTGAGGAATATAGTTTGTATATGAGTTCATCAATGACACACAGTACTAAAACCAACATATTCCTATTTCAGAAATCAAGAACTCTATAAACTGTGTATATATATTTATTAACAACTCAAATGGCCCTATCACACTGAAAGTCAGACTTCCTGTATTTTAATTAAACTACTGTGCGTAAAATGAAAGGCACCAATAGAACACACATACAACATGAGCACTTTCCAGAAAACCCAAGGGGTCTGATATCTGGTGGTGATGCCATATCCACTCCTCCTACACACGGTAATAGATTCTTATCTATAACAATCACTATCATTTTAATATCTGCTTAAAATCATTCCCATGTTCGCCATGATTATTAAAAGTCAGCTGTACCTGTGCTCAGAAGATACTCAACCCCAGATCCTACTCTTCACTAGACCCCCATTTGTTCTTTTGCCTCCTACCATCTGGCCTTAAGCAAAAGCAAAGAGCTGGCACGTAACTGCTAAAGTCGCTTACTCTACTACTGAAAATACAGCAACCAAATCGGGACCTGATACAATTAAACAGCAAAACAGTTCCTCTCATCCTTTATCCTTCAACTCCACGAAAAGCACTTGCTGGGAATGGGGGGAGAGGTGAGTTCGGGAAGAACCACACAAGAAGTTTAAATAGAAGTTCTAAACTGAGCTGAGGCGACTTATGGATGATGGCTATAGCAGACATGTTTGAGCCCAGGAAAGGGAGCTCCAGATTCACTAACAGTTCCTCCACCGTGCTGTAGCATCACTTTGGTCCCAACTACCATTTCTAGGCTGACTTACATTATGATCTGATTATAACCTACTTTTCTCGTAATTCTCAATGTCTAATATAATTAGATACAGCAAATACTCAAAAGACTGGTTCTGTTCTCTATGCTCATTTTAAATAAAGAGAAAAGTAAAAACACCAGGTACAAAATGCTTGAAGTATATTTGCTAAATTAAGCAAGTGAGTGAGAAATCTATTATTCTCAACAAGGTTCTAATTAGCAAATAAAATGTGAAAGCAATATGGACACATATCATGGCTAAATCCTTAGTAATTTTTACCAAAATTAGTGATAGTGCTGTGTCTCTGAGAATACACTGAACCCCACTGCTTATTATTCAGGTGAACTTCATTGTTAAATGTTGTTTCCCAGTATTCTTAGATCAAATAATAACAGCCTATTGCAAATACAGTTTGCTACATTACCAAATTTGATGACAACTCCTAATGAAAGTACGCATGGGTCAAACTACTAAGAACTTTCCTTTTCCCTCTATAAACAGCCCATTTGTACACTGCATCCATGATACACATAAATATCACTTTGAAAAGCGCTGCAAATAGTGGACTACCAGTTCAAGACCCAAATGTCGCCTTTTGGTTTTAACTCACTCCCCCATTTCCTACAAACCTAGTTTTTGGCAGGGGAGAAGGTGTGCTTAAAAAGTCCCAGGATCACTCCTCATATACGTCCCCTCAAGTGCTCTTTCTGTTGTTTAACTCGTCCTAAATAATCTTGCATTTCCTATCTGCTACACTACATTCTTTAATCCTTTAAATAGTGTCTCAAACACCACCACCAGGTAGCTCTATAAAAAAATATAATCTTAAAAAAAGTCTACCAAAAAATGTCCTTATGAAAGAAAATGGGGTACAGTTTCTATTTTGATTTGGAAGGTTTGGTAGATTAGACACAATTACTTTATACCATTCCTCTTACAACACTTTTTCTAACAGCTAGAGAAATCACTTAAAAAAAAACTACCCCTTTCCAGTGTCCACTGTTATGGGCTGGCAGGCAAGGTCTTGCCCTCTGGACTAACAATGTTCTCTGAAATCCTCCCTAGAGCCCCACTCTGGCGCTACCTTCTTTACCTACCAAATCTAGCTGAACCTAACAGACTACGGGGTAAGTACAGAACGATACACCTACCATTTTCCAATCACTCGGAGAGACTCACTAAACCCAACAGAAGTTCACCATGATTTCAATACAAAATAAACTACAACTGGGGCAAAGAACAGTTCACTTTAAAAAGACTTACCCAAAATTCCCCTTAATGGCAAGTTCTCAGTATGTTTAAAAAGATTATTATATTGTATAAAATATTTTATACAAAAGTACAAAATCTTTTTTTTTCAGGACCTTGATAATGCAAATTAAAAAAAGTTTCAATACAGTGAAGAGCATTTAAATCTTCTGATTTACAGAAAGGACCACCTAGCTCATTTTCTTTGGGCTAAAAGTAAATATAGTTTTAAAATCTGATCTCACTGAAACTTAGGCAAAGCATTTGGAGAATGTTTTTTGGTGCAGTACTAAGAATTAAGACAGCGTTCCACCAGCACAATTCAGGAGCACTCAGAAAAAGTATAATCTTTCCCTCAAAAAAGAAATAATTTTCTTGCTGCTACCATTGTATTTTCATCTTATATTGTGACACTGAGACTTTATTTGAAAATACTGTCCATAACAATATGCTAAATGAGTTCATTCTCCAAGGTAAAATATCAAAACAGTAGAGCAGTCTCCCACTTGTCCACGGTTTCATTTTCCGCGGTTTCAGTGACCCATGGTCAACCGCAGTCCAAAAATACTGAATGGAAAGTTCCAGAAATAAACAATCCATCGGTTTTAAATTGTGCATCATTCTGTGTAGTCTGATGAAATCTCAAGCCATCCAACACCATCTTGCCTGGGACACAGATCATCCCCTTGTCCAGCACACCCAGGCTGCAACCACTGCCTGCCCTCCAGTTTTCCCCCTCGGTCATGTGAGTAAAAGAACGAGTTGAGAGAGAGGGAAAGAGAGAGAGAGACAGAGACAAACACCACACTGACTGACACAACTATTATTACAGTACATTGTTGTAAGTGTTCTATTTCACACTTATTCTTAACCTCTTACCATGCCTAATTTATAAACTGAACTTTATCACACTTATGTGTGTACCGGGTTTGGTGCTGTTTGTCGTTTCAGGGACAGCCACTGGGGGCCTCGGAATGCATCCCCCACAGATGAAGGGGACAACTCTAGTACAACATCAAATTTAAGAAAACAGCAGGTCTTTGGTGGTTTTTACAATCTGTTGTATCTTCTTAATACAACTCAAGTTATTCTCTCTGCATAAAGTTAATTTTATCTTTATGTCAACATCGTAATTTTTGCTTACCTCTTTCTACGTGGGAATAGTGAAATTAATACATATTCCAAAGTAACTTTGTAAAAATTTCCTTTTCTTCCTTTCTTTTGCAAAAAACTTAATTGCAGGTTACACTCAATATTATTTTGCATTAGAGGTTTCAGGTGTACAGCACAGTGGTTAGTAAAGGTTTCTTAAGGACCGAATGTTTAAACACTCCAAGTTCACATCCAGAAAAGCATACAAAAAAGACAAAAATGTTATGTGTCCTAAATACCAGGTAAGTTTTTGGACTTCAAGTAACAATGGTACAAGAATGCATTAGGATATCAAAATACTAAACATGGTTATGTTACATAACCAAAGAGAGCTAAGGTATAACCAAAACCACAGTAAATTTGGGGAAACTATATTTTTAATCTTCTAACTACATCAGCATCATTTATTTCAGCCCATTCTAGGAACTGCTTATTCATAGCTGTAACAGCTTCATAAAACAGCCTCCCCAAGAGTAAGGCGGGGCAGTTTTCAGACCCGTTTTTCTAGAATTAAACCAAGTTTTAATCATCTGTCAAATGGCATCCCCACAACATTATAATAAATAGAGAATCACATTGCTATGTTGATAACTAACCCATTGATAACTGACCTGCTAGGTCAGTTCATTAAATGATTATATATTTTGAACTCATTAGAATAATGACATATCTGTGAATGCTGAATCCACTGTAGTACAGTTTAAATGAAAAAAAATTTTCTTTTTACATAATTTGTTTTCTCTATTGAACCTCTCTCCTCAAGACACAGGCTCAAAATAAAGAGGTTCAATCACCAAGTGGCAAGTAATTTATGCTGATGACAGACACTAAGCAGTAACTTACCAAGGAAACGACCTGAAAGCATTAACCTCCGAGTAGGTCAATATAAAATTATTGGCCCACATATATAAATCCTTTATGACCTTCCCCGAAGTAACACATACCTACGTTTGGAAACTGCAGAACATGTGGAGTGGAAACAAGGTCTCCCTCCCTCCTGTACCCTCACACAGACGCCGCCACTCCTTTCACTTTCTGCCAGCACCCTTTAGAAGGTGGTCTCCGAACACGCGTGCGCACGCGTGCGCACACGCGCGCACACACACACATTATTACACAGAAAGATACATAAGCTCACACATTTTCAACACAAATGGTAGCATTTCCTTAAAAGTAAGTCTGGGAGATTATCCACAACTGTTCACACAGAGTGCTTCCTATTTCTGTATAGATGGATGGCATCCCACTGAGTGGATGTACAATGTTTTAATCATTCTCCTGCTGGTAGGCATTAAGTTTGTTCAGTCTTTTCGTAGTATGTACTCCTGCAGTACTCTTGTGTGTATATCACTTCACATATGTGTAGGGAGACACATAATTCAAATTCCTTTAAGTATAATTTCAAAGTAAAGACTTGTAAGCAAGCATTTCCATTTTCGATATTGCTAAATTTCTCTTCATTCTGTTTGCACCAATTTAAACAGCCATCAGCAATGTACGAATGCGCCTGTTTTTCCTACACAGTGCCTGTCAAATTCAGGATGCTATGAAACTTTTTAATCTTTGCAAATCTGAAGGGTGCAAATTGGTACTTTGTTATAATTTTAAATTGCATTTCTTTCCTTATGAATAATATCAGCATCTTTCTGCATATTTAGTCGCTATTTATACCTTCTCCTCCGCACTGTCTGAGCCACCTCTGTTTGGCCCATGGTTTATTTGTTTTCTTCCTCCTTGTCCCCATTTATTTTGTAAAAATGATTTATATAATTTTTAAAAATATTTCCTGATCTGCAAATATTTTCCTTCACTTCGCCACAGATGTTTTTATTTTTAATGTTTGAATTATCATCTATTTATTTTATGTCTCCGGGTTCTGTGTCATGCACACAAAGTCTTACCTAATCTGAGACTGTACATTAAATAATTCACTCATATCTTCTTTTAGTTCTTTCAAGATTTTTGTTGGTTTTGTTTTATCACATTGAAGTATTTGACCTATATGTAAACTATTTTTAAGAAGTTCTCCTTAA
The DNA here is from genome assembly GCA_007922815.1 of Macrotus californicus. Lineage (NCBI taxonomy): Eukaryota > Metazoa > Chordata > Mammalia > Chiroptera > Phyllostomidae > Macrotus > Macrotus californicus. The sequence continues at coordinate 28,659 of VMDR010009487.1, forward strand.
CCTCTCCCTAAAAGTTATCCTAAAATTAAATTATGTACCGATAAAATAGAGATACTATGTGATGCAGATAGCTTAATCCTTCAAAGGAAGGATGAGCTGAAACTACCTCACAGAGGGTATTCTAGCCTAGTAACAAGGAGTGTGAAAATAAACACTTCTCTCTATACTTCCTCTATTTATCCCTCAATCACGCCCACACTGCCTTTAAACAGCAATAAGAAAATCTCATCTGATGCAAAGGTCTTAAAAACTAGAGTTAATCTCCTAAAGGCTTGTGCCTAACTATGCATAGCTACTTGTTTTTTTCCTAAAGAAAAGGTCTACACCTTGGGAGGAAGAAAGGTATGCAAAGGCCCAAAGCAGAGTGTCCAAGCTTAAACAGGATAAAAACGGTGGTCACCAAAGGGTGGGTGGCATGGGGACCCAGACACTCCACAGAGTGAAGAAGGTGGAGGAATGGAGAGCACAACAGGGACATTTGGCATCTGGGCAGAATAAGGAAGGCAGGGCGATCCATGGAAGGATAGCAGGGCCCACTGGGGTGAGAAAGTCAGCATGGGAGATGGGGATGGCATGGGGAGTCAGAGCCTGGGAAGATGAGGAAGGTACCTGCCCAAGTAAAGGTGTAACTGCAGAGGTAGATTGGTCACATTGTGGAGAAACTAACCAAATAAATAAGTGTATTATAGTGTGGGCCAGTATTTTCACTGCCAAAGAAGTTACAAATCTGCAAAGGGAGAGAACTAAAGAAAACTGTGGCAGTACACTAGAGTTGGACACTTCAGTGTGAACTCAATGGTTTTCAATACAGGTACATACAGAAGTACAGATGCAAACGTGTTCACCTGTATGTGACTGGTGCACTCAGGTACATACATTCCACAGCTCTGTTGGCATAAGAGGTCCCGAAGTAGTGCTACTCCTACAGCAATGAGCACGCTCAGTGCCCAGCTCCTGTCTTTTGAATACCATTCTTCTCTAGGAGGAAACAGGGCTCCTTTGAGAAATAACTGTGACACAAAGTACAAAATGAGACTGGAATACCATGTTATGCCGTGGAGCTGATGGGGACATTGCAAAAGGACACAGCTACCCTGAATGGAATCCTACTGATCAAACTGGTGATGAAAGGAACATCAAATAAATAATGGTAATAACTATAATAACCCACTGAATAAAAGAGGAACCCATGAGTATACATAGATACAAAGATACATGATTAAATTGATAATTTCAAAAATAGGATGCTTATAAAATATTAGGAATATTCCAAACATTAGGAATTGATTCTTGCCTGACACTATTCAAAGTTTTCTAGCTCTAACATAATTACTAGGAATAATGATTAAGACTTGATAGAAGATAAGCATATTTCACAGCTGCATCAAGGTTCAGATTCCATAGCACAATATGAATTATTTCTTGAAATAATGTGATATTTCTACCTAAAATACAGAATTCAAAGATTAGGGCTTCAGAATATTTTCAATATAGTTTATTTTTGTTAGCATGACACTGAGTTTCTAGTATATACTCATATATTTCACCATTACCCTTCTTGAGAAAAAAATCAAAATACTTTGAGGGTAAAACTGATGAAGTGTAAATATGACTACAAAATATATGAGGCAGAACAACCTTGCTCCGAACAGAATGAAAAGCACAGAAACCAATTTTTTTAAAGAAATAAACAAAATGAAACAAAACCAGTACATGCAGCCCCACACAAAAGGCTGGTCCCAGCGAGCCCACGTGTTGTCACGGCACGCACACGCACAGTAAGGGCAGAGAGGCAGTGGCCTCGCTGCAGCTTCCCGAGCGGTTGCAGAGCACCCTAAAGCAACGGTTTCTGAGCTTCCTCATTTCCAGGCACACACAGACTAATTACTAAAGTTCTGTAGCACACCAAAAAAACAAAAAGGATTTTTTCCTGATCTGACAAAGAAAACAGGTATAATCTTGACTCATTCAAGTCAGACAGCTATTGTTGTGTTGGCTGTTGTTCTTTTTTTTTATTTGACAATCTAAGGGAAAAGAGGTCAGTGTATTGCATGTTTTAAAAATTCTTGTGGCACATCGGCTGAAAATCGCTGCTCTAAAGGAAATACTGGGCCTGGATAAAAGTTTTTTTTTTTTTAAAGCAAGAGAAGACACTTTTAGGTTTTTAGAAAATTATATATTTTTAAAATGCATGCCTATTTGCATGCATAAGGGACACTGAAGATCTACTGTTGCCCTCACAGACCCAAATGCTGGTGGTTGCCGGTTTTCCACCTCTGTGTTACTAGCAATACATAAAATACCTTCTGCAGACTGGAAACAAGGTGAAGTTCACTCCGCCAGTGAGCTCATGGATTAAAACGAATTGTCAGGATGACCACAACCTCCACTCTGTACTCAAGTCACCGTCCCCATTCCTTAAAGCCACTACAAAGAGGAGTGCCTTCCATGGCACGACGTTACAAACTTACTTTTTTATCCTCCTTACTGGAAACCTCCAGCTGAGCCTGTGCTCCTCACACAGAATCAGTTAACGGTTTAAGTTTCTTCCCTCAGGGCCTAAACCTTTATTTGATCCTATTAAATATCATGCTATTTAAAAATCTTCTAAATTTTGACTTGCTCTGATTCACTGAATTATACAATGCAAATTAGTCTACTCAATAAGGCTTGATCTTGAAATTCGATAAGCATGATTTCAATCGCTTAAGTTAAATTATGCTGTGGTAGAAGATAAGACCCTATACATTTCATTTGCCTCCAGGCATCCAATGGACCCAAGATGTGCCTAAAATTATGCTTTTGTAAAAAATAACAATTTCTTCCACTCATTGTTTACTATGAGCCAGGCATTGCCTTTATGTTTTATATATACATTTTAACTTAATTCCCAGAACAACCCTAAAGGGTAAATGTACTATCACAGTGACTATCAGATCAGATTCAAATACAGTAAATCTGTCTAATTCCAGAGCCTATTCCTCCAAAACCACTCCTGAGGGCCATTACCATGGCTACTAGACAGCTATGATTTCACATACAAAAGAATTTTAATAGTAGTTATTTTTATCATAACTTTAACAAGTTGATCAATTTGATATAAAATAAATCTGACATAGTTGATTATTCAAAGAAGTAAACCATACACACTTCATTTAAAATGAGTTTAAGCCAAAAATTTTCCAGATCATAACAACAGAGTCTACCAGTCAAGTTAGCTGTCACTCACTGATGCAAACCACCCCTTTACTCAGGAGACATCAAATTTCCCGTATCTACCCCTTCTCTTCATTCTCATGACCAGTTCTCTGTCTGGTCTTCCTGCGGTCTAAGAACATAGTCATAATACTCGCAAAAATCCTTCATACTTGCCCACTGTCAATCAAATAAAGGCCAAACTCCTGAACAAAATGGTCACAACTAATATACATACACTGTATTAATTATCTCCATTTTACAAAGGAGGACACTGAAACGAAAAGATTTAACTTGTAACATAGTCTGCATCTTTCAGCATCTCTGGTCATGAAGTAGCCTTTACTTCAAAACCTCTCCCTACCACCAATCTCTTTCCCGTGCTGAAAAATCCTAATCTCTCAAATCAGCTCCTACTTTTTTAATGCTGCCAATCCCTAAATTTCATCATTTTAAGTATTTTTCTGAGAGATGAAAAGGCATTGTCAATAGCAGTAGCTCATCTTAGCAAGGGAGAGAAGTGGGTCTGTTAAGAATTTATATACATTAATTTTACACAAAAATATACATGTATGTATCTATGCATACACATGCAAACACACATACACGTATGCCTAAACTGAGTTATAGGTCCACCGGTCTTAAGCTACCCAACTGTATCATTTTATGAACTACAACAAAATATGGCTTCGAGGATATTCATTTCCATTTCCATCTAGTCACAGTTCAATTTCCCAACAATTTTTGTCATCAGTAAAAGACTCAACATTTGACTCCTCTAAGCTCAAAACCTTTTTCCTTCAATTTCACCAAAGCAGTTAAGTGAACACACAGGTGCTCTGAATATTCTCTTCTAAGGCCAAGGGCCCTTAAGATCAATGGCAAATGACAATGTAGATATTTTTTTAATACAAATAATGAAATTAAAAACGGCAGAGTATTTTAACAGTCTGCAGTAACCACTGATAATCTGGTATGACAGCAAGAACTGCCTAACTACCCAGGGGAAAGAACAGGTGAGAAAATTCATCTTTTGGGGCTAGTGACAACAGCTGAAACAAAAGATTAAAACCCAAGTATCAATCTCCTAAAGTCTTCAAGTTCTTCTTAAAATTTCCTCCTCCCTTTTTCGCTACTATTTAGCAAAAAAGCCAATGGTCAAATGCAAGCATGGCTTACTCTTCTTGTTTCTAGTGGATCAACCAACATTTTGAAAAGGAAAGGGAAGGGGAGGGAAGAGAAGGGAAGGAGAAGCAGAACAGGAAGGGGGGATGGGGGGGGGAGGATTTTATACAATTACAAGGAAAGCCAGAAAAGCATCCATAAGTAAAATGGCATCCAACATGGAAGTCAAATTTAGCACACTTAAGGTTCAGAGAGTTCCATTTTTAATGCAACAGCTAGGTTA
>VMDR010009488.1:0-33254 GCA_007922815.1 Macrotus californicus
TATATATATATATATATATATATATATATATATGTGTGTGTGTGTGTGTGTGTGTGTGTGTGTGTATGTATATGCCCATCTGTCTATAGCAATCATTTTAAGCTGATAGGCTTTTAAGTTCAGACACATTCTAAAAGCACTGTACTTTTATCCCCTCCTCCAATTTTTGTTTTTGACATGTTTTATGTATTTTTGTGTATCTAATGACTTAGTGTAGTTAATTTTACTACTTTTGTCTTTTAACTTTCATACTTGTTTTTTAAGTGTTGATTCACTGTATTTATTGTATATTTGTCTTTAGCAATGCGGTTATTTTCTTTCCTGTACGTTTTTATATCTGGTTATGGCCTTTTTAAAATCTGCATAAGGAAGACCCTTTAGCCTTGATCAGTGTGGCTCAGTTGATTGGGTGTCATCCCACAAAGCAAAAGGTTGCTGGTCTGAACCCTGGTCAGGGTACATGCCTGCGTTGCAGGTTCGGTCCCCGGTTGGGGCATACATGAAAGCAACTGATAGATGTTCTCGTTCACATTGATGTGCCTGTCCCTTTCTTTCTCCCTGTCTTCACCTCTCTAAAAATAAACAAAATCTTTACAGAAGACCCTTTAATGTTTCTTGTAAAGCTGGTTTAGTGGTGGTTAACTCCTTTGGGTTTTACTTGTCTGGGAAACTCTCTTTCCTTCAGCTCTGAATAATCATCGGCCAGCATAGTATTCTAGGTTGTAGATTCCTTTCTTTCTGCACTTTAAACATTTCCTGCTAGTCCCTTCTAGCCTGTAAAGTTCCTGTTGGGAAATGAGCTAATACCATTTTTGGTTTCTCTTTTATTTGACTACTGTTTCCTTCTTGCTGCCTCCAAGATTGTCTTTGTATCCTTAACTTTTGTCATTTTACTTACGAAGAGTGTGGGTCTTTTTAGGTTCATCTTTTTTGGAACTCTCTGCCTTGTGGTTCTGGACGTTCCTTTCATTCCCTAGATTAGGAAAGTTTTCAGCCATTATGTTTTCAAATACGTTTTCTGCCTCTTTCTCTCTCTCCTTCTGTAATCCCTAAGATGTGAATGTTTTATAAGTGCTTGCTTTGTCCCAGAGGTCCCTTACACTATTTTCAGTTGTTAAAATTATTTTGTTGTTTAAATTTTTTGAAATTGATTGTAGAGAGGGGGAAGGAGGAGAGAGTGGGAAAGAGAGAAAGAAACGGAAACATCAGTTTGTTATTCCACTTATTTATGCATTCATGGTTGCTTCTCGTGTGTGCACTGACTGGAGATTGACCCTCAACCCTGGTGTATCAGGATGACTCTAACCAACTAAGCTCTTGGCCAGGGCATATTAAAAATCTTTTTTCACTTTGCTGTTCTCTTTGAGTTAGTTCCACTGTTTGGTCTTCTGGTTTGCTGATCTATTCTTCTATATCAACTATTCTGCTTCAGTTCCCTCTGATGTATTAGTCATTTCAATTATCGCATTCTTCACCTCTGATTTTTTCAAAGTGTTCCTTGACGTGTTCTCTGACTTCCTCTGTTCTACTGTGAAGTTTGTTGAACGTCCTTATGACCGTTTCTTTGAATTCTTTATCAGGTAAATTACTTATCTCCATTTCATTAGAGTCTTTCTCATTCCTTCCCTTGGGGCATATATTCTGTTTCCCATTTTGTTTGACTCTGTTTCTCCTTATGAGTGAGATGAAATAGCTGTCCCTCCCAATCTTGAGAAAGTGGCCTCAGTGTAGACTGTGTGCTGGATTGTTTCGGCAGGCTTGCTGTAGTCAGGTTGGGTGTGCACAGTGACCGATTACTGTCTGGCCAGAAGGTGTGGGGTCCTCATGGGGCACCCAAGTGCATGCCTGCTTCTTTGCCCTCCTGAGCTGGGCGGGGCTACCCAGTATGCCTATGGCACTCTCTGATGATTTAGTTGTCTGTTGCACAAGCGGGGCCTGGACAGAGCAGCCTGTGCACACATACTGTATCACTCAGCTAGTTCTATACTGTCTCTGGGCAGGGTAGCCTGCCCTGTGAGCAAATACTGCAGTTTTGCTAGCTCTGCACTCTCCAGCATCCTACTGTTCTGTACTTGTGTAGGCAGGGCAGCTCTGTGGGCAAATACTATAGAGCTTGGCTAGCTCTGCTCTCCAGGAGGAGGGTCTGGATGCACAGGCCACCCAGTGGGTGCAGTAGCCATACCCTGACGTACTTGCCGGACCAGTCTCAAGGTTGTGGGGCCACTTGTATGTACACTGTGGCACCCTCCTTTTTCTGCTTGAGCCTTTTCGGGGGGCGGCAGCTGCTGGGTTTGCACTGTGGATGCTCTGCAGGTGAACCAGAGCACCTGGACAGAGATCCTGCCCACTATCCAAGTGCAGGGGAAATGTAAACAGTGGCAGTCACCAGTTCCTCCTGTGCTGAAGAGTTCCCTCAGCTCCCAGAGAGGTCTCACAGTTTCCCAGCATTCTCTGTCTTTCTCTTTCTTGACTGTTGTGCAGAAGCTTCTCATCTGGCCCTCAGTTGTTTTGCTCTAAGTATCAGTGTCTATTCTCTGTGTCCTTGGGAGGGGCTAGCTCAGCATCCTCCTATGCCACTGTCTTGGACTGACCTCTTTAAAATACATCCTTAAGGAATGGCTAAGCAAGGGTAAATGAGACCTGCCCACTTTTTAGGACAAGGTATTGCAGTCTTCAAGATGCTTAAAGGCTACTAGAAACAAATGCTTGCCCTAGGTTGCAACAGAGTAAAGCTGCTCTCTTTCCTGTCACCTTCCAGTCCTTCTGCCCCATCTCTGTTCTAGGTTTTAAGCTCAAAGGAAAACTTCTGTATCTCATTTCTTTTTTTTCTTTCCTCCCTGTTGCTCAGGTGAGGCGAAAGGCTTTGCAAGAAGAGATTGATCGTGAGTCAGGCAAAACAGAAGCTTCTGAAACCCAGAAGTGGACAGTAAGTTTGATGCCAGAGCTCTCCGAGGTCTGGCACTCAGCATCCTGGTCCCTCCCCCTGTCCTGAAGCATGCAGAGCTGAGTGATGGGAATGTCTGCCCCAGCCTGAGAGCTAGCTCCCTCCCTGCCAGAGCTTGCCCTGAGTTAATTTCTTTCTTTGATCCTGGTTGCATGACTTGTCATAGTTTGGGGAGCTGGGTTTCTTGCTTCTCCCTCAGACACTAGAAGGAATGGGGACTTTTCTTAGGCCACTGCTCTGAGGGGCTCTCTCGCATTTTCTTGAGTGATTCACGCATGGGTGGTAGAATGCTCTGGACAGGAGTTGGAACCCTAAGTTCCTGGCCTGGCCCAGCCTCCAGCTTGGCCGTGTGACTGTTCTCTGGGCTCCCACTACCTTCCTGCTACAAAATGTGATACTTCTTAGAAGAGAAGTACATTTCAAATTGTGATCTGCCCTCCTCCACTGTCAGCTGACAGAAGCCTTAGGCTGGTGAATGGGGTGGCTACACTGTTTGCCGTGAATTAGGGGAGATGGAGTAAGGCAGACAGCTCAGAGGATAAAAGATGCACTCTGGTGTTGGCCAGACTTGAGATGCAGTTCTAGGGGGGTCACTAAATCAGGCTTGTGTCCTGCTGAGCTGCAAGCCTCCATTTCCTCATCAGTAAAATGAGAGTAATAATAGTACAGGGGAGATCCCCTAAAAACAGTACTTATAAAAAGTTACGTATTTATTCGTACACGTTTAAACTATAGTCACCTATCAAGGTAGTCTGTTTTTTTTTTCCAGTGCTAAAATCAGTTTTTGAACTCATCAATTCCAATGTCTTTTAGTGCTTTTTTTGTATCGCGTCGACAAAATGTTACACTTTTCATCCAGGGAAACAAAAAAATGTTGCTCAGGGCTAGACTGGGGGAATAGGAAGGGCAGGGCATGGGGATCATGCCATTTCTAGTCAAAACCTGCTATAAACACTCAGTGCAGTGTGGGCAGGTGCATTTGTGAATCACCCATCATGAAACGGGCAAACACGTTGAAAATGTCTTCAAAAACAAAATTCACTGAAGTCAAACAGTCTCTCACAACACTGGGTTCCTAGAACACTCACCTATCAGGGGAAGCCTGTACTATGCCCTCCAGAAGATAATTCCGTTTTGGGGGGATTCCCCTCCTATTCCTCGTAGGGTTCTCGTTAGACTAAGGAAGACTGATGTGTTCATGAGCAGTGCCTGGTCCACAGCAAGCACTTAACCAGCTGGATGCTCCCTGTGCTATTGGGGTTGGAGAAAGGAAGGGGCTTGCTCATTTGGAAATGAGGAAAATAACACCTTTTTTTCTCTTTAACACAGGGAACTCAGTTTGGTCAGTGGGATACCGCTGGTTTTGAAAACGAGGAACAGAAACTAAAATTTCTCAAACTTATGGGTGGCTTTAAAAATCTGTCCCCTTCACTCAGCTACACCCATGACATGATTAGAAGGCCCAACATGGCACTCAACAGGAATGCAGCCAACACCCTGCAGCAAAGCCTGCAGCAGGACTACGACCGGGCCATGAGCCGGAAGTACACCTCAGGCACTGGCCTTGGCTTCACTACCACGCCAAATAAGATCTTTTATATTGATAGGAATGCTTCCAAGTCAATCAAGTTTGAAGATTAAACTCTACTGTCTTGTCTCCCAAGTTAAAATTGCTTTTATTATTCAGTTACACAGATGAAAGCCTTGTGACAACTGTCTGAAATTGAACTCCTACGAAGATAAAGGGGTGGGGCATCTTACGTTTCAGGAGCCAACAGAATATGTGAGTGGGTAAAAACCACTGTTTCTGTGTTACGATTTGAAGGTATTATGTACGAGGGGGACCCCCATAAAACTAGAATTTATTTATAAAAAGTTGGGTATTTATGCTTACATGTTCAAACTTCAGTCACCTTCAAAGTACTCTCCATTTGATGCAATACACCTATCGAGACGTTTTTCCCACTGCTCAAAAGTTTCTGAACTCATTGATTTTGGTGCCTTTTAGTGCTCCCACCATTTTTTGTTTTACCTCTTTCCCATCAGCAAAACATTTACCTTTGAGGACCTTTTTCATCTGAGGGAACAAGAAAAAGTCGCTTAGGGCAAGATTGGGTAAATAGGGAGGGTGGAGCACCAAGGGTCATGCCATCTTGCTCAAAAACTGCTGGACACTCAGTGCAGTGTGGGCAGGTACACTCATAAACCGCCCACCATGAAATGTGCAAATGTGTTCAAAAAAAATTTCACTGAAGCCAAACGCAGCCTCTCACAACGCCAGCTCCTACATTGATATAGGTGGGTTCCTAGAACAGTGGGGGAAGCCTATACTACAAGAGGCCCACCCTCCAAAAGATAATTCCAGTTTTTTGGGGGGGAGCCCCCCTCATATAAATATTTGTTGAGTTCATAGTACATGCCAGAAGTATACCAATGTTTTACTTGCATTAATGTATTTAATATTCTTAACTATGAAATAGGTGCTGTTATTATCCCCATCTTATAGATGAGGAAACTAAGGTTTCAGGGATGAATAACTGCCCAGGATCATCTAGCTAATAAGTGCCGTGTGTTATACTTTTATACCTCAAGCCCTTCACTACTGTAATTTCTCCTGGAATACTCACTGGAGTATTACACAAAAGACTTCTGATTGAAGTAACAGAAATCTATTACAGAAGTCTCACAGGAGGTAGAATTAGTGATGAACAGAAATAACAAACTCATTTTCCTTTCCAGTCTTGGAGTAGCTGCAGGCAAGTAAGCATCTTGAATTGCCACCAAGCAAATGTGGCTGAGGAATCAGTGGCTGGGAAATGTGTTTTGAATCCAATCTTGTCCAGCTGCCTGCGTTCCAACTCCAGTGCTGAGCCTGGGTTTACTGTTTTTGCTTTTAATGAATTCTGAACAAGGCATTTTTGAGATTGGTTAGTCCAGGAACCAATAGCAAATTCCCAGGGATATGTTTCTCTTCCCTCGTGAGGAAGGAGTCCCAGGTGACTTGGTAGAGGCCCAGTGCCGGGAGGCACAGACTTATGGTGATAACCCCGCAAGCTGCCCTCATGAGCTGTGGACAATGTTCCCAAGCCTGAGCTCTAGAGTCAGCCTCACTGAGCTCCAGGTACAGTAACCCAAGTGACATGTGACGACCTTCTCTCCATTCACCTAGCAATTTGCTTCCCAAAACACATGATTGGGAAATTTCCACATCACTTTGTTTGAATGCCTCCTACAAACATCCTGCCTTAGGCAGGCCTGAACAACCAGGAGATAGAGTCTCAGATGGCAGGCAGTCCTGATGTAGAGGCTTGATCCAGAAGCTCATCAAGGAAACACATTTGTCCTTTCTTCTCCGTCATTAGTGGTGGCTTCACCAGGCTGGTGGAGATGGCTATAGCAAATCCAGGCAGCTTATCAAGATACTAGAACATTCTAGAGGAAGAAAAACCTTGTGGCTCACAGAAATTTCCAGAAGTTCCCCAAGAGACATTTCATGAATCAGTCCCTGACACCTGGAAGATTCTCCTCAGGCCAGTATGCAAGAAGTGAGGAGCAGATGCTTGAGACAAACGTGGGCAGGGGTGAGTCAGGCCTACCAGGACCCCAACCGGCCAGGCCAGGAGTCCTAATCTGCACTGGCAATGACTCAAGTGGGCCAGTTCCCTCAGGACATGAATTTGGCCTTTCATGGATTCAGCTTTGAGATACATAATGGAAGAGGCCATCCAGATGCTCAGAATGTGAGGGTCTGCATTGGAGTTAGCTTCGGGGCACCTCCTTTGACACAGGACTAAGTCTCCTTGCCTTAATCAACACTACAGGATTTCGTTTCATGTAAAACAAGGGTCCCCAGCCACAGCGCTGCAGACCAGTATCGGTCTGGGCCTGTTAGGAACCGGACCATGCCGCAGGAAACACCTTAATCATCCTGAAACCATCCTCACCTCCCCATCTGTGGAAAAATTGTCTTCCACGAAACTGGTCTCAGGACAAAAAGGTTGGAGACCACTGGTGTCAAAGGAAACCAACGGACTGCTCTAACCGTTCTTATCTTGCAAGAGATCACACTGCTTTGGGACTGCCTCAGCTCATGAGGAAGGATTGTGGCTAGCCATCTCTTGGGTGATTCTGGAGAGAGGATGATGGATTGTCCACTGCCTTGTCCCCATAGTCATAGCTTTCGTTAGGGTGTGATGGTCAGGCCTTTCACATCCTGCTGTTTAGTATAAAGAGTCTAACAGGATTTGACTTTTAGATTCATGCTATCACCACTGACTTTAGAGGCCTACTTGCTCAGAGGAAAGCTTACTGAGTTCTGTGCCTTAAACATGGTCTAGCCAGAAGATACCACTGTGTGCTCAGATTTAACTTAACCTTGTCTGTGCAGACTGCTGTTGCTTACGTGAGTAGGTCTGTGTCTTGCAACAGTCTGAGGTCTTAGGTGGACTTCCTGTCGCACCTGGAGTTAGCTGAGGTGTTGTCCTGTGTAAATTAAACCATATTGGCTTCAGCCACCCCCGTCCCTCTTGCCCAGTACCCTCCTCAAACTCCAAGTTTTTTTGGTGATTTCCATGTTGTTCTTCATGTCTTGACTCTCAGTAGACACAGCCTGTCTCCATTAGAACAAGGAGGTTTTGAATTTTTGCTCAGAATCTCGGAAAGGGACAGGGGAGGTCTACCTGGCCAAGGTCTTAGCTGAGTATTTTAAAGCCATTTTTACAAACATGTTGGCTGTTTTTCTCTTGGGGCTATCCCACTGGGAATAGGCTAACCTTCCTTACAATTGCCCTTATCCAGCTGTTCCCAACACCTCATGATTCTTAGCCACTTTATAAACTTAGAACTATTCAAGATTGTAGTTAGCAGAATGCCTCTCTCCCACCCTAAAGATGTCCCTGTCCTAGTCACCAGCACCTGTGAATGTTAGGATACAAAACAAAAGGGAGTTTAAGGTTGCTAATCAGATGACCTTAAAATAAGACTAGCCTGGATTTTCCAGATAGGCCCAGTCTCATCACAAGGGTGCTTTAATGTGGAAGAGGGAGACAAACTGCAGAAGACTCCACAAGCTGGTGGTGGCTTTGAAGATGCGGGAACAGGACACAAGACAAGGCAGGCAGGCAGCCTCTAGAAGCTGGAAAAGGCAGGAAACGGATTCTCCCCTGGACCTGCCAGAGGAACCAGCCCTGCTCATACCTTCATTTTGAAGGTAAGCCCACTGAGACCAATTGGACTTCTGGCCAGTAGAACTGTAAGGTGATAAGACTGTTCTTTGAGCCACTGAGCTTGTGGTAATTTATTGATATTGAAGCAGTGGAAGAAAATGAATACAGGTCTTTTGCAGAGGTTTTCCTCATTTTTACCTTAATTACTAAAATTCTTGGTTTTTTTTTAATGTTACATCATGTTTTGAGTAGACTTCACGTCATGTAGGATGTGGCTTTCAGGGACTAGCTAATTGACAGAGTAATGGGCTGGAGAAAACTTCCCAAGAGCATAGAACACCTAAGCCTCTGCCTGGCTGAGCTGCGTGACTCAGAAGCTCTTTTGGTGTGTGTGCACCTGACCTGCTGGGGAAAGCCCACCTCAGGGCCATATGAGAGCGACGAGGATTTGCTGACTCTGGCCCGGGAACTGATGCTGTCTGATGTGTTCAGCCTTGAAACAGAAGATGCGACTTTTTAAAGCACATAATTTGTGGATTTGCCAACTGTTTTATTTAAGTAGTACCATGCAGTAATAATATTGGAAGTAATTTTGTGAAATAAAGGCCACGTAGGATATCTGGGCAGTGTCACCATGTTCTGAATGTCTGTTTTGTCCCGTGAAGGGCATTCTTCACTACCTGCTGTTCTGTAGTGGAGGCCATCAGGTTTTTCAACAGAATTCCTTGCAGGGTAGGGGGATGTCACTATTAAGTTGGCCAGAAAAAAACCTACAGTACATTCTTAGTAGTAAACAGTTAAAACATCAGTTTATCTAAATTTATTTTAAAAATTATCTTAGCCACGTTTACTAAGATAGCTGTGTGAGCTGCATTTCACAAGGTAGAGAAAAATGTAATCTATGTCCAGTACTACTTTCCAAAAGCACAGTAGTTTGGGGTACTAGTCACCTACAACCTGGGTGCATTTTCTTGAACAAGGCGTTCTAGGCTGGGAGTCCCCACCAATCAATAGTAATACTCTTATTGATTTAAAATAAAATGTCAGTGGAAGCTCATCGGTGGTAATACAAGACTCAGATTCCACCTAACTGGTGGTATAAAGTGGACAGAATCTCATGCTGTTTAGAATTATGGCTACAAAGCAAGCCAGGCAAAATGTTTAGAAATTCTGTTCCTACATAAGAGAATCAGAAACAATTAAATGAACAGGCATGACCATAGATATTCCTTCAGGAGGTTTATTCCATTATAGAAAATGTTCTAAGTTAAATCAAAAGCTGCTTTTTGAAAGAAAAAGATTAATTGAGCCACCTGCCTTTTATGAATCCTACAAGGTGGTTTAGGTAGCATTTAACTCTAGACTCAAATCAGAGGAAACAGCGGCTCTTTTCCCAATGAAAAGTAAAGACACCTGCTAGAAAGAAAGGTGTCACCTGGATTCTGTTGCTTAGTGAACAAGATTGAATTTTAATGCTCTTACAATTCCACTTCTTCACTGTCAGAATAATCTTGGTAGAGGCCAAAGCTTAAACCAATCGTATATGTGTAAAAATAAAATAAAAAGCAGGTCTCTCTGGATTTGGTCCCACTGCCCCGGGCGCAGGCCTTAGGGATGGGCCTCAGGGTCAGGTCCTTGTTTGCAAAGGAAGCCTAAGGGCCAGCTCAGTCAGATGACCCATATCTGGTTGTTTGCTTTGCTTCTTGATGTATTCCAGAGTTTTCACCTAGGAGGAAAAAGAGAGGACCATCTCCTTTCTGGTTCATAATTCTCTATCCTTGGAGCTCAAGGCTGCAACAAATCAGCCAGTAGAAGTGACCTACTTTTTTCTTAGCAGAGAACAGGTAAAGTCTTTGGAGGATAAGGGAGTGAAGAAATAAGCATAATCTTTAAGTAAAACATCTTAGATTACAAATTGCCCTTAAAATGAAATTTGGATGTGATCAAGAATGACTGATCTTTTAATATGTGTGGTATTTATTCAGAGGGAATAAACCTCTGAATAGTGTTATACTTTGTAGAGCAAGGAAGTGACCCTCCAGAAATCTTGGGCCTGGTGCCTTTCTAGAAGGGGGAGGTTAGGGCTGTTTGATTGCCACGCCCTGATGCTGTGTAAACAACAGCTGTGCTCTGGCCAATGGATTTGTGTAGCTCCACATAACCCGTGTTTCAGTGGCTTGGTGAGGGGCCCTCTGAGTGTCTCACCATGGTCCTGGTGTCTGCATAGCCATGCCTCTGCGCCAGGTGCCACAGGTTGACAGAGAGCTGGTTGAGCCTGTTGTTGCGCAGGTCCCCATGGGCCAAGATGCTGTTAAAGAAGGAAAGGCCCAACAAGCTCTGGCGCTTCAGGGCCTGAAACAGAAAAGGGAAGTCACTGCCTGACATTTGAGACGGGCCCAGCCACTGAAGTGCTGGCCTGAGTTCAAATGCCAGCTCCGCCACGGATCTCCTGGAGGGCAAACTGCTTAGCTTCCCTGAGTCCCAGTCTGCATCTGTAGGAGGGTGATGCAGTAATGCCACCAACAGGGTGAGCGAGGACCAAATGAGGATGTATGTAAAGCCCTGCGGCTTTGGAAAAGAAGTAAAACTTTGCAGGTGGCATGATACTGCATACCGAGAGCCCTAAAGATTCCACCAACAAACCATTAGAGCTGATAAATGAATTCAGTAGAGAAGCAGGATCAAAAAGAGTAAGATACTTATAAATAAGTTTAACCATGGAGGTGAAAGCCGTGTACTCAGAAACTGTAAGGCACAGAAGAAAGACAGTGAAGACACACATAAATGGGAGGAAATACTGTGTTCATGAATAGGAAGAATTAACTATCGAAATGTCCACACTACCCAAAGCAATCCCTATCAAAATGTCAATGGCATTTTTCACAATACTAGAACAAATAATCCTAAAATTTATATGGGACTCCTAGACACCAAGTGGCCAGAGCAATCTTGAGAAAGAACAAAGCTGGAGATATCACACTACCTGACATCAAACTACACTACAAGCCTGTAGCAGTCAAAACAGCACGGTACTGCCATAAAGACAGGCACATGGATCAATGGAACAGAACAGAGACCAGAAATAAACTCCTGCCTGTGTGGTCAACTGACATACGACAAAGGAGGTAAGAACATACAATGGGGTAAAGACTGTCTCTTCAATAAATGGTGTTGGGAAAAGTGGACAGACACATTAAAGAGACTACTTTCTTATACCATATACAGGAATAAACTCAAAGTGGATTAGGGAAATACAAGACCCGAAACCATAAAACCCTCAGAAGAAAACGTAGGCAGTAAACTCTTGGATGTTGCTCTTAGTGGTATTTCTTTTTATGGATATGCCTGGTTTGGCAAGGGAAACAAAAGAAAAAATAAATGGGACTACATCAAACTAAAAAATTTTTGCAAAGCAAAAAAAAACCATCAACAAAACAAAAAGAACCTACTGAATAGGAGAAGATATTCTACAATGATATATATTCAATAAGAGGTTAACATCCAAAATGTATAAACTCATACAACTTAACACCAAAACAGACACTTCTCTAGCGTAGGGGTCTCCAACCCCCAGGCTACAGACCGATACTGGTCCTTGGCCTGTCAGGAACCAGGCCACAAGCCAAGCAAGCTTGCCTGAGCTCCGCCTCTTGTCCCTCCACCTCTTGTTCCACGAAACTAGTCCATGGTGCCAAAAAGGTCGGGGACCACTGCTACAGAGGACATCTAGATGGCCAATGGACATACAAAAAGATGCTCAACATCACTAATCAGAAAAATGCAAAATAAAACCACACTGAGTTGTATCACCTCATGCCTGCCACTGAGACTATCATCAATAAATGTGATAATCAGTAATTGTGTATCAACAATCAAATGTGAGAATGTGAAGAACAGGGGGACTGCAAATTGGTGTAGCCACTATGGAAGAGTATGGAGGTTCCTCAGAAAGTTAATAGAAATACCATATGATCCAGCAATCCCACTTCTGGGTATTTATCCAAAGAAATACACTAATTTTTAAAAAAATTTTACTTATTTTTAGAGAGAAGGGAAGGGAAGGAGAAAGGGAGAGAAACATCAATGTGTGGTTGCCTCTCGCACGCCCCCAACTAGGGTCCTGGCCAGCAACCCAGGCATGTGCCCTGACCGGGAATCGAACTGGCGACCCTTTGCTTCACAGGCCTGTGCTCAACCCACTGAGCTACACCAGCCAGGGTAAGAAAGACACTAATTTGCAAAAGCACATTCACCCCTATGTCCATTGTAGCATTATTCGCAATAGCCAAATAGGGAAGCAACTCAAGTGCCCATCAATACGCAAGGGGATAAAGAAGTGGTACATACATAAAATGGAATATTACTCTTTTTATTACCATAAAAAAGAACGCTTACCATTTGTGGCAACACGAATGGACCTAGAGGGTATTGTGCCGAGTGAAATAAGTCAGAGGAAGAAATACCATGATTTCTTATATGTGAAATCTAAAAAATAAATGAATAAAACAGAAAAAAGACTCAGAAGAAGCAGATGAGAGGGGGGCTGGGTGAAAAAGGTGAAGGGATTTAGAAGTACAAATCTGTAGTTATAAAATAGTTGTAGGGTGTAGAGCACAGCATAGGGAATACAGTCAATAATATTGTAACTATGTGTGGGTCAGATGGGTACTGGAAATATCACCAGGGCAGATTACTTAATGTCTAGTCATTATGTTGTGTATCAAAACTAATACAGTACTGTATGTCAACTCTAATTGAAAAATAAATAAAAATACCCTGGCTGGTGTGGCTCAGTGGATTGAGCTCTGGCCTGAGAACCAAAGCGTTGCTGGTTCGATTCCCAGTCAGGGCACATGCCTGGGTTGCTGGTCAGGACCCCAGGTGGGGACATGTGAGAGGAAACCACACATTGATGTTTCTCTCCCTCTCTTTCTCACTGTCCTCCCCACTCTCTAAAAATAAATAATTTTAAAAAATCTTAAATAAATAAATAAATATATATATATATATATATATATAAAATAAAGTCTTTTGGTGAAGAACACAGTTGAGGGATGGTGGCTGAGTGCCCATGAAGAAACTCAGACCCCCCTAAATTGAGCTTGCCCTGGCAGCAACCTGGACCAGGTGACAATCACAAGCTCGAAGGCACCTAAGTGGCACAGACTCGTGAACTGACTGGCAACTGCCCGCTCTGGGCTCTTTGTTTAATCAGATACTGTAGTTCTGCCCCAGTTTGGAACCGAGGCAGAGAGCAGCATTCAGTAGGTTCCAGCCCACTCTACTCCCCTTTTAAACCAGCCATTGTTTACCACCTGGAGACCATGATGTTCTCATTTTCTGCTCGAATCTAGAGGACCAAACTAAAAAATAAATCCTATTTCAAAGCCAATGAGAGAGTCCCCTGCTGAGAGAGGCCCTGCATATACATTGCATTAAAATGGGAGAGACTTGTTAAAAAGTTAAAGGAAAACAGTCTCTTAACTATTACTCCATACCGCACCTTCTCAACAAGCATTTTACCCCAGAGAGCCCAATTCACACGTGTCTTAAAAGCACAGCCCATTAAAAATGAGATCATGAGAGGCGGGTCTGAGGCATGAGAAGGCACGCCAGCCAACGTGCAAAGACCCAGAACTACAACCACTATTATGAGAACCAAACCAGGACCACGAGCCCCCTCCTCTCTCCACTGAGGTCTCACACAGGAAGGAGCTGCTTTTCATGCTTCTCATTCTAAGGATCTGCATGGTTCACAGCTTCACCACACCCAAGCAAACAACTTTATAAAGCTTGTGATTAAACAGGACTGGCTTCTTTATGTGGACCTACAGGACAATTTTGAAAGCAGGGCTGTGACCAGCGCTAAGAGATGAGACACTTGGAATCGGCATCAGCACTGGGGCTCTCCACCAAGTGGAGAGAAATCTGACCAGCTCTCTAGGGCACCAAACTCCAGAGCAGGGGCGCCAAACTCATTTTCACCAGGGGCCACATGAGCCTCGTGGTTGCCTTCAAAGGGCCGAAATAATTTTAGGACTGTATAAATGTGACCACTCCTTAAAATTACATTCAGTCCTTTGCGGGCAACCACGAGGCAGATGTGGCCCCCAGTGAAAATGAGTTTGGCGCCCCTGCTCTGGAGTCTTCCACCTCTAAAGCTCTTGACATGTGGTGTCCCCTGTGAATTTACATACTGCTCAGTGCAGGATGACTTGTTCCATTCAGCTTAGTTTGCTCATGTTTTTCTACTAAATGTGCATATATGAACACACATTCTCAGTGAACATCCCTGGCATTTATGCAAGTTAAATGGTCTTCAGAAACATTCCAGATTTGCTCTTCTGTTAAAATTCTGTTTCAGAGTCTACCACCGTCACTGTCTCCCCCCCCGGCCCCGAGAGAAAGAGACCAACGCCACATGAAGACAGTTCCGAATTATGGGGTTCTGGGCTTCACCTTGTGAGCACAAGGGTCCTAGGCTGTGGTCATTTATGCTGTCACCGCTACCTCTGATTAGACCCAGCCTGTGGCGTGAGTGAAAAGTGTGCTTTCAAGCCACGTGGCAAAACTTGGGTGCCAAACACAGGGCCCTGTTCTTCCACAAGGCACCTGACTAGAAGCTGGGTCCAGAGCCAGTTTTTTTTAAATCAGGGAATGACACTAAGAATTTTCTCTGGTGCAGGCGGGCAAAGTGGATCTAATTCGTGTAACAAGGGTAGGCTGAGGCAAAGGACACTCCAGTCCCCTGTACATAGAAAAGGCTCCTGAAAACCACCTGTGCAAACGCAAAGCTGGGTCTTTAACCCTCACGGAGTCTGCACGAGTTTGCAAGGGTTTGAGAAAGGCCTTTCAGTTGGGGGAGGGGGTGCCTCTTCTAATACTCAGGTTTGATGATCTAGTTCCTACAGAACATCTGGGTTCTAACGCTGCCACTACCACTGACAGCCAAGTGCAGTCCATGCATTAAAGTGTCCCAGAGTCAGTGGGACACACCCACACACCTTTCTTTCCCAGATAGAGGGCTGTGTGGCACTGAGGACCCTGGAAGCAGTGGTTCTGTGGTTTTCTTTTGCCCTGTGGACTGCTAACCCAAAGGCTGGCCCGTTAGCGGTGCCCCTGATCTTGGCAGAGGACCCCAGGGAATGAAGTTCAGAAAAAAAAATCCCATTCTCCAACACCTGCTTGAATACTGGGAAATACTGCTGGGAAAATGGGAACCCAGGACATACTCATCTATGTGTGCCTACCCGTGTACACTCACAGCTGTACAGGCATGGTTTTTTGGTCGGGTGGGAACGGGGTTGAGGGCAGTGGTGGTATTTTATACAATCCTGAAAATGAGAAAGAATGCCCAGTTTGATCTTATTTTGTCTTCAAAGGGTTGGATGGGGTAGAAGGTGTGGGAGCAAGATCTAGGAAAGAGAGAGACACCAAGAGGGAGATGGGAAAGGACGGAGGGCTCGGCAAGGAAGGAGAGGGCTGGAAGGCCACCAGGAACCAGGCTAAGACCCGTCTTGGGTTTGGAAAAGGGAACTTAGGTGGAGGACAGTGAGGAAGGAAAGGGCCTGCCAGGAAGAGACCTGGCCATCAGGTGGGCCATCAGGTTTTCTCAGAGCTTCAGGCGGACAGCTCGGAGCCTGGAAAGCAGCACCAGAATGAAGGGCACCAGCAGATCCACAGGAAGGACGTAGAGAAAAGCCAGGCACTGGCTTCGACAACTGAGGCACCACGACCCCCCCCCCCCCACCTTGACCACACTACAGGGGTCAGCCTTGACACAATGTCTGAACAAACATACATCTCTGCCAACCCCAGACAGGGCCTCTGGGGTCCACGTGTCACCTGCATATTTGCAGTGGAGCTGCAAACAATGGAAGCCATGGCTGGTGTAACTAGGGAGAACTGGGACAATCATGTATTTTAACAGTGAGGACATGTTCTCAGAAACGTATCTTTAGACAATTTTGTTGGCAAACATCAGAGTGCACTCACACACATCTGGATGTCACAAGCTGTTACACACCCGTATGGTGGAGCCTAGTGGCCCTGGGCTGCAGGTGTGTGCACGTAACGTGCTGAACGCTGCAGGCAATTATAACAAAATGGCAACTATGCATCGGAACATCTGAGCTAGAGGAGGCACCCCAGAAACGTGGTGCACAGCGCTTTTATGTGACTGGCAGCCTAACAGTTTTGTTTGCACCAGCATCACCACAAACACGTGAATAATGCATTGTGCTGTGATGTCACTGGGCAATAGGGATTTTTCAATTTTTTTGTGATCTCAGGGGACAAGGATACAGCAGACGGCCAGGGGAACCTGGCAGGCAGGCAGACAGCAGGAGCGAGGGCTCCACAGCACTCCAGCCAGAGTTCGCATGTGAACACATTATTCACTTGAAAGTTTTCTTTCCAGAATGAACTGACACCACCCACACTGGACACACATGCATTCAGAGCGAGCGAGCAAGTGAGCAGGATGGAGGGTGACAGAGGGCACCTACCTCATCCTTGGCCAGGGTCCTCAGATGCTCCAGGACCTGTGCCATTGCTGTCTCACACAGCTTGTTGTTTTCAGCCAGAAACTTGGAATCTCCCCCATAGAGGCTGTCGTTGGAGTCAACTGATGGAATAAACCAGAGCCAAGAGACGTTACTAAGGCTACCCTGGCCAGGGAGAGGCAGTCCTGAGGCTCACGGTGTCAGCAGAGGTCAGGATATCATGGCAGGACAAGTGGAAATGGCCAAATTTCCCACCGGGCTTGAGGCCTTCTGAATCACAAAGAAAATACCTGGACTTTTGGACAGATGGAGCCACAGACCAGGGTGTGGAAGGGAACATCAAGAATCATTATGAGCCTCAGAGTAGTGGCCAATACTGCGTGCTTCCCATGCCCCAGGCACTGGGCTAAACGCTTCCAACATGCCACTGCAAGGCCTCATAAACAGCATGGGAAGGAGGTGACATTAACATCTCCCTTTGACATGACAAAATAGGCTCAGAGGTGCTCCCAGCCAGTATCCAAAACCAAGATGTCCCATTCTGAAGCTTAAGCTGTTAGGCACCACATTCAGCTGCCTGCCTTGTCTTCCCTCAAACTCTCTCAGACCAGCTCTGGATGCCAACTGGTGAACTGTAATGTCTGAAAATGTCTCTGCCTGGGCACCTCTTGTGACAGCTGCTACCTGGGGCACAACAAACTGGCAAGGACGGCATGAAGTGGACCTCCCTCCTTACTGTACACACAGCTTGGCCTCTGGGTAAGAAAGGAGAGAACACACAGCTGTTCTTCACTTTGCTTTTTTGACGGACATACTTGGAGCTGTTTCTGTATCAAAATATACAGATCTGCTGCTTGCTTTGTAAGAGCTGGGCAGTATCCACTGCATATGCTCAACTGGTCCCGCTGTGACACCTCCATTGTTCTCTTCTTTTCTTTGGGGGTGAGGGCCGGATAAGGCTGCTGTGAAATTCAGGGTCCCTAAGGAAACGACAGCCCTGCCTTGCAGAGCTTACTCTTTCCCTCCAGGCCCATGTGAGCTACTCCCCCTTCTATGCAACTTGGACGTGGTCAAGCACCATCATTTCAGCCTGGAATGAACAAACGGTGCTCCTGGGAGCCCCATTCAGTGAAGAACCCACAGACTGTGGAGAGAAGCCTTTGCAGCACCAGCAGCAGGCGCCACATGGTCAAGATGCAGGAAAGGGAAGTGGCAGTTCTCTGCTGCTTCTAATACAGCAGAGGCCTAAATCTGGGCCTGTGTGCCAGGGGTGGTGACATCAGATAAACCGGAGACGGTGCTGGCACCTCGGGGTGGGGGGGGGGGGTGGCGGTGTTCCCGTGGACACAAGCACATGCACTAATCCACTGTGGTTTAGGAACATTTTTTAATGAAATGCGTTCTGCAGGAATATACTCTGCTGTGCTCTTCTTGGCCTACCTTTTAATTGTGAAAAAAATAAATGTCAAGACTATAGAAAAGTTGGGGAAACAGTGCCCTGGAGGCCATCTCACCCTTACAATCAGCAGTTGATGCTGTTGTAATACTTCCGGGCCCGCCCTTGCACCTGCCCTCTTTACAACATGCACGTGCGCACAGCCATCTGTACAAGGGGTGCACAGGTACTGCCCGAAAGTGAAGAGCACAGTAAGTCTCCGTGATCCCCAGCATCTGTCTGCAGGTGATCTTTAATCCAGTGCTCAAGTGCTTGCCTGTGGGGACCCTCCCAGGAAATACTCTCCAGGCTGACTGTTTGCTTTGCCAATTCCCCTCCAACACCAGACTGGAAACAACAGGCCCTGGGCCACAGGGGTCTGTGCCAGAATTTCTAAGACTGTTCTGGCATCTGTCACAACTTTCCACCATGAGGAGGGTGGCAGTTATTCTTGTAAAAGGCAAAAGAATTTGATTCAGCCACTCACCATCTGATTTTGTGGCAAAACTGCAGCTGGTGAAGGAGTTTCCCACGTCTCTGCTGAGGACCAGAACTGTCCCTGGCATAAATTCTCGGTCTGACTCTAGGCGGGAATCTATTCTCGTTCTGCCTAGCCCAGTGCTGGAGAAGAGACAAAGTCTGAGCGTGCCCGTGGCCAATCAGCCAAGCCGGTTAGGGAGCTGGTGGGAAACAAAGCCAGCCTGGCCCCTGCCCTCCCAGAGCTTCGGTCCATGGAAAGGATGTAGATGAGCAAACAGGCAATCGCAATGTGTGATGAATATCGGGAGGGGATGAGACGGGGGGTGCAGGATCCTAAGATCTAGGCTTGGGAAGGAATTCTGGCATTAGCGAGATCCACAGTGAATTCACCAGAGAAAGTAAACAAACGGATCAGGAGGGGAAGCAAGTGTCTGCGTGCTCACTTGGTGGTGAGAAGAGGGAGGGAAGGAGGCAGGGTCGCTTTTAGAATTAGGGTGAAGCTGGTGAAGGCCAGAGTGTGGAGTGAGCCTCGGAGTCCAGACCTGAGGAGAAACGGTATCCCTGGCAAATGGCCACTAAAAATAGCCCACTCTCTCTGCACCTGTTTGTCCCAGGGGTCACAACCCTAACTGCTTCAAGGGCCTGGCAGCTGGCGTGGAGGTGTGAAGGGGCTATTCTGGCTTCACAGTGGCATCCTCGACTGCACTCTTCCCATTAGACAGACTCTGTCTGCACAGTCAGGAAACAAACAGTCAGTCCCTAGCTCTCTTCTCCCTCCCACATCAAACACACTCACTCGCTTGCATGCAAGTGCTGGAGGACTTGCTCCAGGTGATTTCAGAACATACTCCTTTCTATTAGTCTGGGAAGAAAGCAGCCACGCTATTCTTCATAAAAGCAAAAAACACTGCAACCCAGTTTCTCTTAAGTCCTAACCTGTGTCATTGCTGTTAAGAAAATGGAATTCACAACCCCTGGAAACCCTCTGCAGCCTAAGGACTCTCCTACCAACACAAACTTCTAGTCGCTGCTGCGCATCTAAAGGAGACACAGCTGGGCCAAAAGGAAAGAAAACCCATCCTTTTGTTTTCATCTAAAAGCCAGAAAACTAGACTCCTACCCGTCAGACGTAGCCACGCTGCCTTGCTGGCGCTCTGGCTGCTGTGCTCTGCCCTGGCATGTGCGGCTCTCACAGAAGGCTAACCGCAGAGGGCAGGGCTCGCTCTTCTGACTGGGCTCCTGGTTCACAGACCTACTTCCACGTCAGTGTCTGGTCCTCAAAAGTTGACTGTTCAGAGTCCTCAACATGCCCCTCACAAAAAGGGAAATAAAAGTGCCACCAAATACAGGAGAATGTGTTCAATCTCATTAGCCATCAGAGAAATACAAATTATACTCATTAGGATATCCAAAATGGCCAAGACTGATCATACCAAGAGGAGCAAATGGAACCCTCATTCATGCCCTGTAGGAGTATCGATTAGTATGATCACTTTAGAAAACGGATGTAGTACCTACCGGAGCTGAATATAAGCAAACTCGATGAGCCAGCAACTCCACCCCCAGGGATACACCCGAAAGAAATGCTCACCAAGAATTACATATTCAGGAATGTTCACAGCAGCACTACCCGGAACAGTCCAGAACTCAAACTGGCAATGTGCAAGTGTCCCTCCGTAACGGGATGGGTGGGTCCTGGTCGAGTCACACGGTGGGACACAGTGCACAGCAATGTGAAAGCATGAACTGCAGCTCCAGCACAGAAGACTCTCACAGCTGCAGCGCCGAGTCAAAGAAGCCAGATACCAAAGAACATGCCAAATGACTTCATTTACATAAAAGTCAAACCGGCAAACCAGTGAGTGATGCTGAAGTCAGGAGAAAGGTGTGCCTTTGGGGGGAAGTGGTGGTGCTGACTGGAAGGAAGCCTGTGGGACACTTCTGGGGACCGTCATACTCAGTTTCTTCATGGGGGGCTGCTTACCTGGGTGTGTTCACTTTGTGATAATTCACTGAGCTTTATGGTTGGCGGTATGTATGTTATGTTATACTTAATTAAAACATTGTTATTTTGTAATCAAGGAGGCAGCATAATATATGTCCCACAGTTCTGGGTGTGAATTCCTCTTCAGTCACTAACTGGCCCTCAGTCCTTGAAACCACATGACTGGTAATCAACACTGTCCTCCTGAGTCTCCCCTTGATGGCATGTAAAATGGGGACAGGAATGTCTGTCTTTATTACAATGGCGAGAGGAAAAAGAGGCCCCTGGAGTCTGCTGTGGCACCTGGCATGCAGTGGGAGCTCAGGCTGTCCGAGCCGTCATCACCTGCACGAACCAACCTCCCTAAGTCACATCTTTACCGACAGCCTCCGAATCCCGGCCAGAGGCAAGCCTCTGAGAGTTACGGCAGAAGGCCACATCCCTTACCACTGCAAATTTGTTCCCCAACACTACCAAACGTAGACATAGCGGCTTAAACCCTGAAGTACACAATTACTGACCAGAGCACTTTTAACAAAAGTGCTGTTTTTTTTTTGAAACCAAAAACTAGAACTGAAGCAGGAGGATGCTTAGGCTCAGTAGGCGGAGGTCTGGAATTGGAACTGTCCCATGTATAGAACACGAGGAAGCTGCTCCCAGGCTCCTAACAGCAAGTTCAACGTGGCTAGTAGCACATGGGGGCCACCCAAGGCCACCCTTCCTCCTGAGCACCTAATCCAGGGACTAGCTGAGCCTCACTTACAGTAATGGGTAGAAATGCCCCAGACCAAGGCCTGCCTGAGGCTGTGGTTAGAACAGGCCTGGGATGAAGCTAATGCATATGTTCACTTAAACACCATTCTAGGTTATTCTGCAGAACGTCAGACAGCACTGATCCAAAAGAGGGGTTCTCTGAATTCATCTGACTTTTAAATCTTGGATGTTTGTTATAATACAGATCCTCAGGTCTCGTCCTGGGGATTCTAATTTAGAAGGGGCAGATGGGGCTCAGGACTCTGTATTAAGATTTGCCCCAGGTAATTCTTACACGGGACAAATCTAGAGAGACCCTGGACTAGAAGTTCATGGTAGGTAAGACACAAGGTGGATTAAATAGAAGAAAATGAAAACATTTAACTTGACTTTCATGAAATTCAACAACATGGTTACTACCTTTGTCTACATGGTAGAGGTAGGTCTCCTGACTCATGGCGGATAGAAGGTGCAGGACGTAGGTGTAGATGCGGATTTTATCATCACTACTGTCCTCCCAGGTGTAGTCCTGGATCACATTGAGAAGCTCTCGAACAAGAAACAGGATCCCATGTTCAGGATGATCCTAGTGGAGAATCAAAATAAGTATAAATATCCCTAGATATGAAGCAGGAGAAAAAAAATCAAGACAGAAGCCCAACTCCCTCTCTTTAGCAGCTGTAGAGAAATTAAAAGAATCAGCTATGACTAGACAATAGAGAGGAAATGACAAAGTGTCGTCAACCCCACTATTCAACACGCTGCGGTCCATGGAGACAAACTTGGAGAGCCTCTCTCTTTGGGTTCCAGAGTGAGGAAGCAAAGTTACCTGTCAGCTTAATGTCCTGTTTCCAAAACTACAATCCTGCTCTTATGTACAGAGCCACAGAAGTCCTGCTCTTCCAACTGCAAAAACAAGGTGGCAGGCCTCAAAGCAGACAGACAGCAGAAGCCACCGTCTTCATGTAAGCCCCCCAAATGATCGCTGTCACCATGAGGCACTGACGTTACAAAAATCTCCCTGGGGAGGGCATTTGACAACATGAACAACTAAATTGAGGACACCATTTTGGGAAAAGAAAAACCCAAGAGACAGTCACAGAGCTTATAACAGTGTTTCCCAGAAGCTAAACTGAATTGAAAACGAGTGTTGGGATTAAAACAAAACAAGCCAAAAAACACGATGCTACTTCAATTTAGTTCCAAAAAAATGTGTGACTTAACACTGACTCCTCCACTGAGATACACACACGTCCACGTCCTGCTGCCGTCGCCTTCCTAACCCAGCTAGCGCCCCTTGCCCCTCCTTTACCCTAGCCATCGCTTTAAGACTCCTGGGGCCAGCTGGACCACGCAGGGGCCTCCACGGACACAGGCACACTCAAAGGTTAAATGACTGTTTAGTAAAGAATTATTTATAAAGATGTGAGCAGGATGAAGGGAACTAGGGAGGCACCCAGGGCCGGACAACAGCAGGCAGCCACCGTCACCCTTGGTCTGAGAGCACACCATGGGGAGCAACATTACCGGACTGTGCAAGAACGGCAGCTGGAGGAGGCAGCCTGCAACAGCTGTGGCTTTGGGTGCAGGAACCAAGCCACTGCCAAGCCATGGCCCAGATTATAAATACCCCACCCCCATTGTCCTCCCACCCTCTGATCTGCCACTGGTACCGCCCACTGGCTGAAGGAGCTGGAAGCCAGAAAAAGCTCAGGCGACGCAGGCCCCACAGATCAGTCTCCCAGACAGGTCAGATGGAAGAATGCTGTGGGGGACAGCTTACACTCCAAGAATGTTCTAGTCTCAGGCCCCACTGTTCCATCTACTGGGATCTTTATCTGCAAGACTTTACCAAGGCCAGGCTGACTCCATGACAGCGTCCAGATCTCATCTTACATGTGAACTCCTCAACGAAACTTTCCCTGATCATCCAGAGCTCCCAGACCCCCTCTTCTTGTCTTTCTTTAACCCAAATCGTCCTATCTTCCCTTCCAACGCAGCTCTTACCATCTGAAGTGATCGTGTTTATTCCTTCAGTGAACTACCCAATAATATCTCTTGGTTTATCTGTTTATGTCTTTCATTCTAGCCTGTAACTTCCAGGAGGACAGAGATTTTCTCTCTCATGTTTGCCAGTAACACACTTCTAGGACTGCCCAGGGAACACAATGTGAAAGGCGCCCCATTCCTGGTTCCTGGGATAGTGTTGGGCACACAGCGGGCACTCGGTAAATAATGTTGAATAGATTACGTTTTTTGAGTACCTTCTATGTGCCAGGAACTGAGGTGACTATAAAAACATAACAGGAGCTAATTTTTGTGGTAGCTATCATAGTCACCATAGCTCTCTAAGTTCCAGAAACACAGTGCTACAGTATTACAACC
This sequence comes from Macrotus californicus, assembly GCA_007922815.1. NCBI lineage: Eukaryota > Metazoa > Chordata > Mammalia > Chiroptera > Phyllostomidae > Macrotus > Macrotus californicus. The sequence goes on from VMDR010009488.1 coordinate 23,651, forward strand.
CCCCTTTACCGATGGGGGCTGGGCCCCAGAGAAGTTTAAGTAGCCCAAGGTCAAACTGATGATGCTTGGAGGAACCAAGATTCGAGCTGCAGCACTCAGGCTCCAGCGCAGGCATTCCTAACAACACTGTGCTCACACTGCCTCTCTGCCAGACAAGTCAGCACGTCTCTGACTTAACGGAGCTGGCTAACTGGGGAGAGTCAGCTATTTTGAACATAGGCCTGGAGTACAAGGAATGCTATAACCAAGGGTGCTGAGAGTCAATTACCAGCAAACCCCATGTGTAGACAGCAGGAACACTCCAGGGGGTGAGCATGAGAGTGGAGGTTGCTGAGATGGTGTGCACAGCTGCTAACATCTATAAGCAACTGCTGTTATAATACTGGCAAGAAAGAGGACACCTGACTTCAGAAGTCTGGAGGTCTGAAGTACATGCATAAGCAAGGCCCACACCGTGTCTGCCTTCTGTTTTCCGGGCCGCTCTCAGCTGGCAACGCGGTGTGCTGCCTCTCTTTGCTGGCAGCTGTTCCTAACTGGGCTACCTCGTTCCGCTATGCGGATGTTCAAAATTACATTTTAGTTCATGGTGCACCTTGGAAAGCGACAATAATCTGGACGTTCTGGTAACTTAATTTCAACACGAACTGTCATAACTATCGAGGGAGACCATCCAACACACCTTCAAGAAGGTAGAAGGAGGAGAAAAAATAGGTAAAGGCTTGCAGCTAAGCCACTTCCTTGAGCTTTTGCCCATAATCCAAGAGAGAAGAGATTACTTCCAACCTTTTGTCTGAGGAAAAAACTTCCCACAGGATATCCGTTCTTTAGCGGCTGTAATGTGTTTTTTTTAAAGAAAACGTATTTTGATGGCTCAGTGCCAGCAACTGAAACAAGGCAAAGAGACATGGGTTGTTGTTTTTTTTTAAATAAAAGGGAAAAGAAAGAAAACGATCCGTGGTTTCAGTTGGTAGTCTGAGTGGAAAAGACCCCCCTGGTGTCTCTGCCAAGGCTGCCTCTCTGACATAGCAAACAATGCTTCAGAGGAGGCTCCCAAGGGGCACCTGGAAGGGCCTCAAACCTCCCTTCCAGCCGCACAGATGGGGCCTGGCTCCCACCATTTGTAATATCCCTTTGGGTCCCTTGTATTGGGAACACTTCTGTTAAGCATCACTCCATGGGAGGAAAGATAATACCCTAGAATTGACGAACTTCCCAGGAGAGCCTAAATGAGTGGCAGCGGAAACAGTGATGAGCACAGGCATCCTGGCTTTAAATTGTCCTGGCCACACACTAGCTGGTAACTCTGCCAGGATTTGCTCCCCGAGTCACCAGCCGGTGCGTGGCCAAGACAATTCAAAGCCAGGATGCCTGTGCTCATCACTGTTTCCGCAGCCACTCATCTAGGCTCTCCTGGGAAGTCTGTCAATAAGCTTGTGAGGTAAGATTGTTTGGAATGAATATTTGTGAACTGGTGGCTGGCCCTCTGTAAGCGGCATGTGAGTGCTGGTTAATTAAATAATGAAGCCCTTTAGGAGAGGGGCCAGAACAAGGGTGTGGGGGAGGGAGGAAGGGCTGTAAAGGAAAGGGTGGTGCTGGGGGACACTGGGAGGGGCAGCAGGGCAGGATGCGAGGCTGACGGGGACCAGCTGACCATCTGTGGAGCAACCTGGCCCTGCAGGAACCAGACCATTACCCTGCCAGCTCCAGGCCCTCATGTCTCTCTCCCTTCCCCACGCACCAGTTGTTTGCAGCTGTCTCCCGACCCTTCCAACGAGCAGCGTCCCTTCCTATCTCAAGGCCCGTACCGACGCTGTTTCCTCTGCCCGGAATGCCCTCTCCTTTCCCACTGTACTTAATTTCCAGTCTTCCTTTGGACTCGGTTCAAGTGGCACTTTCTCAGGGAACATTTCTGGCCCAGTTCCCTTCAAACTGTAGATTCTGACAGGTCCCTGTAGTTCTCTACAGCACTTTACACACTGCAGTGTGTATTTTTTGCTCAGTGTCTGTCTTTTGAGTGCAAGGACACATTTTTCTTGTCACTCCTCAATTCCCAGGTCCAGAAATGTTTGGGGGTACAAATGGAAGGAATGAAGTTTAGCACCTGGACATTATGTTATGCTTGTGGTTGGGCCGTCTCACAAAGATAGGAAGTAGAAAATGCATTTCCCTGCTGTGCCCTAGGTGATCAGTGCCAGGTAAGCGATGTTAATAACATTTCTATTGCCTACAAATTTTAACTGAATCAAAATTAGGCCTCTGAAGCAGTCACACTAAACTTGGTCAATCAATTCTACTTCCCTTGTCCTGCCCAAAGTTGTTCAAAGAAGTGCATTAGCTCAATTATGTACAGGTTGTTCTACACTCCACTCAGAGGCTCACTGCTACTAACACCAAGGCAGAATGCTTCGAAATGCTTCCAAAGTAGTTCTGCCAGTGCCGCAGCACAGCAAGGAGAGTTGCCCTGCCCAGGTGAACACCTAAGGCCCCGCCCCCTTACAACTTACCAGGTGTGCCAAGACAAAGAAATATGGCCCAAATGAAAGAACAGAGCAAAACCTCAGAGAACTAAACAAAGAGGAGATCGCCAACCTATCTGATGGAGAATTTAAAGCCCCGGTAATCAAAATGCTCAGAGAACTGACTGAGCTTGGTCGAAAAATGAAAAAACAAATGAAGGAGATCCAAAGTGAAATAAAGCAAAATATTCAGGAAACCAACAGTGACAGGAAGGAAACCAGGACTCAAAGCAACGATTTGGAACAAAAAGGAAGAAATAAATATCCAACAGGAACAGAATGAAGAAACAAGAATTCAAAAAAGTAAAGAGAGATTTTTGAACCTCTTTGACTTGAAACGTTCCAATATTGGAATTATAGGGTCCCAGAAGGGGAACAACAGCAAGAAATTGAAAACTTATCTGAACAAATAATGAAGGAGAACTTCCCCAATCTGGCAAAGGAAATAGATTCCCAGGAAGTCCAGGAAGCCCAGAGCATCCCAGAGAAGTTGGACCCACGGAGGAGCACACCCAGGCACATCATCAGCACGACACTGTGTCTAGAGTCAACAACATGTACTATGCACTTAAAAACGTGTTACTGACCTCATAAAAATACAACTTCTTTAGTCCTCACCTGAGGATACATTTTATTGATTTTAGAGAGGGAGGAAAGGGGAGAGGGACAGAGAGAGAGAGAGACAACATTAATCAGCTGCCTCCCCACATGCCCTGGCCAGGGATCGAACCCGTAAGTTTTTAGTATACGGGATGACACTCCAACCAACTGAGCTACCCAGGCAAGGCAACAATAACTTCTTTTAATTAAAAATAAAAGCTGTGACTTAAAAGGTAACAACTGGAACCAGATAAAAGGGAGATACAGGAGTTATTTTCAGGCTAAACCTACTCACAGCTGATGTGGCCCACGTGTGGTCCAACTGTGGCTTCTGAGCTCACTCAGCACTCAGCCCTGGCTATTCAGGCTGACCCTCTCCAGCACCTGCACAGCCTCCCAGCAGTGAATGCTGCACCCACAGGAGGGATACAGGGTGCTGAGGGTCGACAACCCTTAGTAAGTAAAGCACACTGCAGACATTTCTCAGATTCTGCAGGACAGGCTCTAGAGTAGCGCAAACCTGGGTGCAAATCCCAGCTCTGCTGCTTACTAGCTATGTGATCTTGGGCAAGCTGCATGGCCTATCCAGCTCTTGGTTTCCTTAAGTGGAAAAGGTTCAATGACTCTCACCTTGTAGGGCTTGGGGGAGGACTCCTCGAACTGAATATTGACAAAGGAATTTTGGGGATGTACAGTAGAAAATCTGCATATAACTCTTGACTCCCCCAAAACAACCTCTTACTATCCACCAGGTTCTGATCCCAGAAACCCACCGATACAAAAACCCAAGGATGCTCAAGTCCCCTACACAACAATGCATAAGGTTGGTCTTCTGCATTCGAGGATTTCCAAAGGAGGATCAAAAGTAGTTTTCGATCTGTAAGTGGGTGAATCTCTGGATGAAAAGCCTGGGCACAGGGAGGGCCAACTGTGTGTCTCCTGAAAAATGTCCACGTGTAAGTGTGCCCTGGAAGTTCAAACCTGTGCTGTTTAAGGATCCGTTGTAGTAAGAAGTCACCACTACAGGTATTCTTCTTGTCCTCATTATCTTTCATAAACCCCAGCAAAAGCACAAGTGCTGATACCAAGGAACCAGAAAATCTGTTGAAACCAGGGGACATTCCCACGAATGCCTAAGGGACCAGGTCGGTAACAGAAATGGGTTTAGACTTCCGGCCAAGATGGAGGCGTAGGTAGATACACTGTGCCTCCTCGCACAACCAAAAGAAGGACAACAACAAATTTTAAAACAAAAAACCACCAGAACTGACAGAAAATCGAACCGTATGGAAGTCCGACAACCAAGAAATTAAGAAACTTACATCCAGACCGGTAGGAGGGGCGGAGAGGACTCGCGTGGCGGGGCGGCGGCTGGCAGATCCGGGAAAGGCGTGGCTGGCCGGGAGAGGTGGCGGCTGCAGACCGGGCGTCCCACGCCCTCGTGAGGATAAACTGGGAGGAACAACTGGGGAGTGAGACAGACCCTGCAACCCAGAGTTCTAGCTCGGGGGAAAAAAGCCTCAAAGCCTCTGATTGGGAACTCCTGTGGGGGTTGAAGCGGTGGCAGCGGGAGAAACTCCCAGCCTCGCAGGGGAGCTCGTTCGAGAGACCCACAGGGTCCTGGAGCATACATAAGCCTCCCACCGGGAATCAGCACCAGAACCAGCACCAGAAGGGCCCAATTTGACTGTGGGTGGCATGGAGGGTCACTGAAGGCCGGCACAGAGCAGAGCAACCGCCATTGTTCCCTCTCGGTCCCCTCCCCCACAAACAGCATCACTACCAGGCAGTGTGGACTGCCCCGCCCTGGTGAACACCTAAGGCTCCGCCCCTTACTACGTAACAGCCACGCCAAGACAGCAACAATGGCCCAAATGAAAGAACAGATCAAAGCTCCAGAAAAAATACAACTAAGTGACCAAGAGATAGCCAACCTATCAGATGCACAGTTCAAAACACTGGGAATCAGGATGCTCACAGACTTGGTTGAATTTGGTCACAAAAGAGATAAACAAATGAAGGATACGATAAAGGAAATGAAGAAAAATGCACAAGGAACCAACAGCGAGGGGAAGAAAAATGGGACTCAAATCAATGGTGTGGACCAGAAGAAAGAAAGAAACATTAAAGCACAACACAATGAAGAAACAAGAATTCAAAAAAATGAGGAGAGGCTTAGGAACCTCCAGGATGTCCTTAAACGTCCCAATATCCGAATCATAGGGGTGCCAGAAGGAGAAGAGGAAGACCAAGAAATTGAAAACTTATTTGAACAAATAATGAAGGAGAACTTCCCTACTTTGGCAAAGGAAATAGACTTCCAGGGAGTCCAGGAAGCTCAGAGAGTCCCAAACAAGTTGGACCCAAGGAGGAACACACCAAGGCACATCATAATTACATTAGCCAAGATGAAAGATAAAGAGAGAATCTTAAAAGCAGCAAGAGAAAAGGAGACAGTAAGCTACAAAGGAGTGCCCATCAGAGTGTCAGCTGATTTCTCAGAAGAAGCCTTGCAGGCAAGAAGGGGCTGGCAAGAAGTATTCCAAGTCATGAAAGCCAAGGACCTACATCCAAAATTACTCTATCCAGCCAAGCTTTCATTTAGAATGGAAGGGCAAATAAAGTGCTTCCCAGATAAGGTCAAGTTCAAGGAGTTCATCATCACCAAGCCCTTATTCTATGAAATGTTAAAGGGACTTATCGAAAAAAAAGAAGATCAAAAACCGGAACAGTAAAATGACAACAAACTCACAGCTATTAACAACTGAACCTAAAACAGAAACAAAAATAAACTAAGCAAACAACTAGAATAGGAACAGAATCACAGAAATGGAGATCACATGGAGGGTTATCATCAGGGGAGTGGGTGGGGAGAGAGGGGGAAAAGATACAGGGAATAAGATGCATAAATGGTAGGTAGAAGATAAACAGTGGGAGGTTAAGAATAGTATAGGAAATGTAGAAGCCAAAGAACTCATTATGTATGACCCATGGACATGAACTAAGGAGGGGGAGTGTGGGGGGAAGGGGTGTGCAGGGCGGAGGGTGGGGAGGAGATGGGACAACTGTAACAGCATAATCAATAAAATATAAAAATACATATATATTTAAAAAAAGAATAAAATACTTAGGAATACATTAAAAAAATAAAATAAAATAAAAATGTAAAAAAAAAAAGAAATGGGTTTAGTGAGCCTGGAGGAGCCCAGGACAACTGGAGAAAGTGCACATGCTCCTCACCCCCAGAACAGGGCAGCTGCTTCCTAGCTGTGGCCAACTGGCCAGGTCGGGGAATGTGGGTCCCACATGGCAGAACCTGATTTTTCAAGAGGACCCAAAAATCTGGGCTTTTTTATGATCTACCAATTTTTAAATATGGATAATTCATTCCAAATGTTTTTTCCATGATTATGTAGCCAGCAAGCCTGTCTACAGGCTGGATTCCACCCCCTGGACAACAGACTGTGACCTGGACAGAGGTGATGCACAATGTGCCTTCATATCTATCACTGTGGTTCCGCCAGGTGGGCATTTGGAAGACATTGTAGAAAGGTGAAAAGGGAAGCTCTGAGGAGTTAAAGGCCTTCCCACGGCCGTAAGAACTTGGAGTCTTTGGGTTAGGACCAAACACAAGTTTCTGAGTCCAAGTACAAGGGTTTTTTCATCAGGGCTCTGAGGATTTTTAATATTTAAAAAACCTCACAGGCAGAAGGAAATGCTCCCCCAAGAAATCAATCAATAATGACATTGATCAACTTCCTTCTTAGAAACCCTTATTCCTTTTGTCCCCTCACTTGTAAAATAACTAAACTGCCCCCAAAAGAGAGAAACTGATCATAAAGTACTAAGAAGGGGATTTGAAAACATGAAGTCAAGAGTTGAGAGATTTCCAGGCAGTGGCTGGACTCTCAGTTAGGAGCCCGTTCTAGGGTGAGGGTCCTTCGTGCTTATCCTGGGGGTGGCCCTGATTCCTTCCAGCCCAAGCCCGACTGCTCATCTCTTATATCCCAAATGAAACCCCAGAATCCTTCCAAAAATATCTCCTTTAATCTCCACTATTGTGGTTTGGTTTCTAGCACTTTCCATCAAAAGAACATCACCGTCACCTGTTTTAGTGCTTAGTCTGTGCCAAGTCACTGTTCTCACCGTGTGTGCGAATTCACTCATTTGATATTCAACAATGCTTAAAGATATTATTACTATGTTATAGATGAAGAAACTGTAGTCCAGTAATATTAGGTAATTACCCAAGACTGCAGAGTGGGCAGGAGGGAGACCCGAGAGTCCATCCTAGTCATCTTGGCCCCCTGCCCAAATCACAAAGTGACACTATCTTGACCATATAGAGAGTCTCAACTAACACATTCAGGACAGAATGAATGGAAAACACACTGAGAAATTCAAACATCTGATTACAAACCCAACACACAAACAGAACATCCCTGTAGTTTTGGGGCCAAGGACAACTATAAAGCAGGTCAAAGCAAGATATCACCTGCAGCTCTTCTGAGGAGACGTACCGGAACTACTAATAAAGTAGAAAAGAAATTGCAGAGGAACTCCAGAAGGAATGATTCCGATGGTCGCATCTTTCCATCGATATTAATCATCTTTGGGACTTCTGGAATGAGGCTTATAGCGGCTTTGAAAAAGGCATCAGCTGCAAGACAGAAGAAAAGTCCACGCATGAAAACTCCAGAAAAATGCAGGGTCTTCCATCTTCTTCTCGTGGCCTGGAGGCCAGTCCTGAGGGTCACATGGAAGTCAGGCCACACTGAGTGAGGGTCCAGTAAAGGAGGCAGTTCCTAGGAAAGGATTTCTGCAAACCATAACTAGCTTGGTGGAACATTCCAGGGTGACAGGGCACTGCTGTAGCCTCCTCTCCCTTCTTTCCTTCTTCCTTCCTTAAGCAATTTAGTCAAAGAATCCCAGTCATATTGACTTTAGATCATTAACTGAAAAAAGCAAGTGGCAAATTTTTACAGAAAGCCTAGAAATCACAGTCAACCTGAACTGGTTCACTGAACCTTCCCATTGACCATATGGGAAAAGTGTGGTCACAGGGCCAGCCCACTTCATAGGTGGGAAATAAGGTGCAGAAGGGGAAGTAATTGGTTCCACAACAGTGTATGTGTGTGTGCAGGAGGTTCCAGCACGGGTGGTAGAGCTGGGTACAAACTCTGGTCTATCTGCATCTACTCTAGCACACACCATGTTCATTAAAGATGTAACAATTGAAATGTAAAGAAATGCACATGTGCACATGCACATATACATCTTTAGAGACTTCTGACTAGGTAATACTAGTTCCAGAGAATCATCTAAGACATGAAAATACTTTTAAAAATAGGGGGGTTCCGGCCAAGATGAAGGCATAGGTAGACTCACTGTGCCTCCTCGTACAACCAAAAGAAGGACAACAACAAATTTTAAAACAAAAAACAACCAGAACTGATAGAAAATCGAACTATATGGAAGTCCGACAACCAAGGAACTAAAGGAGAAACCTTCATCCAGACTGGCAGGAGGGGCGAGACGAGCCAGAGAGGACTCACGCAGGGTGGCAGCTGGCAGACCAAGGAAGGGGCGACCGGGAGAGGTGGCGGTGAATTTGGTCACAAATTAGATGAACAAATGAAGGCGACAATAAGGGAAATGAAGGAAAATGTACAGGGAACCAACAGGGATGGGAAGAAAAACGGGGCTCAAATCAATGGTGTGGTCCAGAAGAAAGAAGGAAACATTCAACCACAACGCAATGAAGAAACAAGAATTCAAAAAAATGAGGAGAGGCTTAGGAACCTCCAGGATGTCCTTAAACGTCCCAATATCCGAATCATAGGGGTGCCAGAAGGAGAAGAGGAAGACCAAGAAATTGAAAACTTATTTGAACAAATAATGAAGGAGAACTTCCCTACTTTGGCAAAGGAAATAGACTTCCAGGGAGTCCAGGAAGCTCAGAGAGTCCCAAAGAAATTGGACCTAAGGAGGAACACACCAAGGCACATCATAATTACACTACCCAAGAGGAAAGATAAAGAGAGAATCTTAAAAGCAGCAAGAGAAAAGGAGACAGTAACCTACAAAGGAGTGCACATCAGACTGTCAGCTGATTTCTCAAAAGAAACCTTGCAGGCAAGAAGAAATTGGAAAGAAGTATTCCAAGTCATGAAAGCCAAGGACCTACATCCAAAATTACTCTATCCAGCAAAGCTTTCATTTAGAATGTAAGGGCAGGTAAAGTGCTTTCCAGGTAAGGTCAAGTCCAAGTTCATCATCACCAAGCCCTTATTCTATGAAATGTTAAAGGGACTTATCTAAGAAAAAGAAGATAAAAAATATGAACAGTAAAGTGACAAAAAACTCACAGTTATTAACAACTGAACCTAAAACAAAAACAAAGACAAACTGAGCAAACAACTAGAACAGGAACAGAATCACAGAAATGGAGATCATATGGAGGGTTATCAGCAGGGGAGTGGGTGGGG
>VMDR010009489.1:0-33276 GCA_007922815.1 Macrotus californicus
AGCTCCTCCAGCATGGTCACAGCTTCCTCCCCGTTCTCCGGCCGGTGCTCTCGCAGCCAGGCCTGCAGCTCCTCTGGCAGGATGGCCAGGAACTGCTCCAGCACCAGCAGCTCCAGGATCTGCTTCTTGGTGTGCACCTCCGGCCTCAGCCACAGACAGCAAAGCTCCCGGAGCCTGTTCAGAGCCTCCCGGGGCCCAGGGCACTCCTGGTAGCCAAACTGCCTGAACTGCAGGCGGAACGTCTCCGGGCTGTAATAGCTTCTCAAGCCGAGGCTGGATTCCTGATTACAGGCCTCCTCTTTCCCTTCCATCTTCACTACCAGAATGCTACCGGGCTCTTTTGGGGTTTGTGGCAGGAATGCTGATTCAGCCATTTGGATTGTGAATAGCTTAGGACTACCAGGCTTTAATTTTTAAGGAGGTGAAGCTCTCCTCATGGATAATCCTTAAATACAATTAAAGAAACAAGTAGAAACAAGACAAAGACAAATGCTTCTTAGAATACAACTAAGACTAGAATCAAGACTGTAGAGAAAGTACTGTTCTTAATCGTGACGCACTGGATTTTGCCGTGTATAATGGGCACCCGTGTTGTTTTTGTTCGCATCATACATGGGATTGTTATACCTGTGGAATGTACATCCTTATTTTTCCCTCAAAAATGTGGGCAAAAAAGTGTGCATTATACACGGCAAAATATGGGTAAATCATGCTTTCAAAGAATTCTTCCTTCATTAGGTGTGGCTCAGTGGATTGAGTACCAGCTTGGGAACCAAAGAGTTGCCCGTTGGTTGTCCAGTCAGGGCACATGCCTGGGTTGCGGGCCGGGTCCCCGGTTGGGGGCGTGCGAGAGGCAAGCACACATTGCTGTTTCTCTCCCTCTCTTTCTCCTTCCCTTCCTCCCCCTCTCTAAAAATAAATAAGTAAATCTTTAAAGAAAAAAGAGAGAATCAAAGAGCTTAAGATTCATTAATTCATATTCATGAGTAATTCCCAGTTTATACTGAAAATCATGCCAAGACTGACTAAATATCCCAGTTAAGAGACTAGGCAGGATTGCACAGCTCTCCGAACGCGGAACCAGGGAAGCCACGACTCTGGGGCAGGCTCAAGGAGCCAGTCGGTTTTTCCTAGCCTGCTGCAAAGAGCCCTAAGACATAGTCTGAGAGAAGTACTTCTGTGCTTATTTAAAGTGTGCTAACTTTTCAAACGGTATTATTCTGACATTAAAGAAACCATTAAAAAAAGGAATTGCAGATCCCTCCATCTTAATGTATTTCTATTTTCCACACTCACTTCTACTTCCCACCTGTAACATCTATATTATTTGCTTAACTGTATCTCTATTGTAGAGTACTAAGCTGTTTCTAATTTTTTCTATTATAAATAATGCTGGGAGGCACATTTTCATGAATATACTATTTTTCTCCTTTCAAATCATTTTCTTCAAGCATGTCCCAAGGCCTTGCTTATTGAGGCCGCAAAAGAGTGGCAAGTTCTGCCTTGCCACGTATCATCACATAAGTGACAGAAGAGACTATCAATTCACAACGCCACCAGCAATATAATTATGTATGAAAGCAGCAACTTCTTCCAGTGTCACTAGCTTGTTCCCAGGGATGGAAAGATACTTGTCTTAGTATAACACTATAGAGAGTACTATTTCTCATAGGACCATTTCAATGTCATCAGTTCAGTGACGACTGGTATCTGATGACTAATTAAAATAATCTTAGAGGGGCCCCTATCTTTTCCTTCGTGTAGCCTGTCATTTTTTCCTCTTCGCCAAGCACCCTTCTAGGCACGGATGATACACTGGCAACGTGCGCCAAGCCTATGGCTTCCTAAGGCTTGTACTCTAGCAGAGGACACACCAACATTCCAAATACAGGATACAACTTACACAGCGATGTGATGCGCTGCAAATAACAGCTAACACCGGTAGCAGCCAAGCACTGTCCTGAGCACCTTCATAAATATAAACTCATTTAAATCCTCACAAAAGCCCTGTACGGATATTTTCATCCCCATGTTGTAGATGAGAAACCTGCCAGGGCAAGCTCAGGTAACGCGGGCCACGGGGCAGGGCTGGGGTCTGAACCCAGGCCATCCACATTTATTCACTGTACTGCCTGGTCAAGAGGCCGGAGGCAGGAGCCCCAGCGCAGAGGAGCAGTAGGTCCAGATGATCCTGGGCCGGAACGGAGTCCGGGGTGAAGACCGGAGCGGCGGGAAGGGTCGAGACCGAGTTTGCCGCCTTCTGGGATGTTACATTGAGGGCCCCTAAGTCGCAGGAGAGAGGTGCCGCCGAACCTGTGCGGCCTCCACTGCTACGCTCAGATCTGCACTAGTGAAGGGGAACTACACCCCAACACCGCAGGAGGGCCTAGAACGAACCCGGTCCCTGGAAGGGAGGCTTCGCCCAGAGCCCAGGATCCGGAGTCTGCGGAGAGGACCGACTCTCACTTCCAAATCCCTCCTCCGGTGGGCCGGCTCCAAGTGGGCTGGCTACCTAAGGACCCGAGGCAGAGCCTCCCTACCCCACCCCGCCCCGCAACCCCGCGGATCCCCTCCCGGGCAAGGACCAAACTCCGCGGGACCGCAGGAGGCGCGCGGGCATCTGGGGAGGGCACGTGGAGAGCAGGTGGGTGCGCGCAGAGGGGGGGAGGAGGACGGGGGGGGATGCCAATGGATTCCCCTGAGGGGGCAGGCGCCGCGGGGGAGGACAGGGGGAGGGGTGCGCGGACCTGCCGTGACAGGCAGGGAGACACAGGGACCCGGTGGGGGCCGCGAGAAGTGCCGGGAGCGTGATGGGAGTGGAGATGACGACGGGTGTAAGGACGGGGTGCGCGGTGGAAGGAGAGGGCTGCCCCCAAATGGGTGGCGGGGGCTTCTCCCCGCGGCCTGGCGGCGGAGAAGAGGCCTCGGCTCTCACCTCGGGGCCGGGAAGGACGACCCACGGTACCAGGGAGAAGCCAGGGAGGCGCGGGGCTGCGGGCTGCTTCCGGTCCTCCGGACGGATTGGGGGCGGGGCTGGGAGAGCCGAGTGGTTGCCATGGAGACGAGCCCGGTACTCCAGCTGAGGCGCTACTGAGCCAGCAGAACAGGATAAAGCCCGGGTTGGGCTCCGACCCCTGGCTGGTTTGGTTGAGCGTCCACCCACAAAGTGCAAGGTCATCCGCTGGATTCCCGGTCAGGACACATGCATGAGTTGCGGGCCAGGTCCCCCCTTGGAGTGCGTGGGAGAGGCAGCTGATAGATGTTTCTCTCCCTCTTTCTCCTTTTCCCTCTCTCTAAAACATAAAGGCTTTACAAAAAAATAACTTCCACGGGTGGGCATCCCAGCTGCTCTGCATCCCCGTTCAAACAAACCAGCGTTGTTGTTTCTCAGAGTACTTTTACTTACATTATTAACTTTACTCTTTCAATCACCCAGTAAGTTTACCCCAATTTTACAGGAAATAAGCCCAAGGCTTCCGTGGCTTGGCCATGGTCACAGAAGGGGAGGCTCCTGTTCTTGCACAACTTCCCCAGCAGTACCATTTTGGCTCCTGAGGTTGGTTAGCTCGGAGTGTTGACCTTCTAAGGAGCAGGTTTGACCCTCTCACCCACCCACCCATGCTTTCTCAAGAGAACCTAATGAACCTTAAAAAACGTGAGACACAACCTTCTCGCGCATATTTCGGGACCAATATATATGTATATATTCTGGGACCAACGATAAACTTGGAGCCCAGGGAGCTACAAGGCCACACAGCTCCACATATTGGCTTCCTCTCCACCCACCTTCCCCCAGGGACTCTTGGAAATGTATTTAAATTTAAAAAAAAATAATGATTATTGCTTCTAGAGAGAGGGGAAAAGAAAGAGAGAGACACATTGACCTAAGACAGAAACATCGATTGGTTGTCTCCCGACCAGGGGGTCAAACCCACAACCTAGGTATGTGCCCTGACCAGAATCAAACCCCCAACCTTTTTGCTGTACAAGACCACCTACCTCCAACCAACTGAGCCACACCTGCCACATCCGAAATGTGTTATTAGAAGGAAGTGGGAAATCAGAAAGGGGAAGACAGAGATACTTGAAAACTGCTTGCTAATTAATAAACAACAGTAATTTTAAAAAAAAACTCTTTTGGTATGACCAAGAAAAAAAGTAGATTAGCACTCCGAATAAGCAGGCAGTCAAAGTGACACACTCGGTGAATAGGAATCAGTCTCCCCCCACCCCAGCGCTCGCTCGCTCGCTCAGAGGGACAAAAACAAGGCAGAGACGGAGGCTATGCACGGGCTCAGAAACACACACTCCCTACCCAAGGCTGACCTGGCTAACACCACTACCGAGTTCTTAATCTGTTGACAGCAGAGGCCAACCCTAAGCCCCTCATATGGTGCCCTCCCCATGGGGACCAGCCAGCCACCTGGCAGCAGGTTGATTACATCGAACCTCTTCACAGAGGAGGCAGAGATTTCTCCTCACTGGAATGTACGTACATGTATTCTGAACAGAGATTTGCCTTCCCTGAACATAATGCTTCAGCCAGCCCTGCTATCTTTGTGCCTATGAAATGCTTCACCCCTCATCTCGGTATTCTGCCCAGCATTTCTTCTCATCAAGGAGCTCATTTCACAGCAAAAGAAACATAGCACTGGGTTTACACCTGTGGAATCAACGGGTCTTACCACACCCCATCCCTCAGGAGCAGTCGGCCTAACTGAAAGTTGGAATGGCTTACTGAAGACTCAGTGGTGGTGCCAGCTGGGAGACAACACCCCAAAACAATGGGATTCTGTTTTACGGAGTAGAGCATAGGCTTTGAATCCGAGACTGTTATATGGTGTTCTCTATCCCACAGGCAGAGCACATGGATCTGGCCATTAAGGGTTGGAAGTGAGAGTGAGTCCTCTCTTAAATTCAGTAACCCATCTGAAGAATTTTTCTCCCTGCCCCAGAGACGTTGGGCGGTGCTGTCAGGAAGTCATCGTCCCCAAGGGAGAAAAGCTCCCACCAGCAGACACAGTGGTTCAGCTGAACCGGAGAGTGAGACTGCCTGCTGGACATTTTGGAGTTCGACTGTTGGACCAACTGGCAAAAGAAACGTGTTACTCTAGGTGAGGTACTTGAACGTGGGTTTCAACTACACAATGAGGGCAAGGAGCACTATATCTGAAACCCAAGGAGTTATCTGGGGGCTCCTCTTTTAGTACTTCCATGCCAATCATTAGAGGTTAATGGAAAACCACAAACACCAAAAAAAAAGGCAGGACTGAACACTCGTACCCTCTGGGAGTGAAAGTCTTGGTCCCTCCAGTAGGTAAAGACCCTGGCCAGCTGAATTTCTGGTGGAGGGTGTGGGGAGATGCGGACTGGGTGGGGGAAGGAGGAAGACATAGACATCACTGACAGCCACCCGACAGGTCACAGAAAGGATAACAGTGGTAGCTCTGTGTCTTTTCTACTTGCTGGTATATGTGTATGTGTTTATTTTATACGCTAACCATTTTCTTCTTCTCCCTCCTTCCCATTGTTATTTTATGTACAGATAGTTGAAAGTTAACTTTACAATTTATTCTTTAGGTTAGCGATTTTCAACCAGGATGCTGCGAGAATTTTTAAAACATGCAATACCTGACTATTTAGTCGGAGGCACTGACCTCTTTTCCTTTAGATTGTCAAATAAAAAATGACAACAGCCAATGCAGCAAGAGCCATCTAATGTGACTGCCCTGTCTTAAACCATAAACAGGGTCTGGCATAATAATACCCCCTTTTTATTACAAAAATCTTTTATTACAAAATCATAAGCATGTAATTCTGTAACATAACAATATCACACTCCAGCACACCATGTAAAATTTTAGGTGAAATGTGCAAATTGCTGTCCACCTTGTGTGAGACATTCACGTACCCTACCAACCACACTCAAGCAAGCTTTACATCTGCTGGACGCTGTATGTAGGTCATATAATAGAGTTGCATCTTATTGGTCATGTTGCATAATAAGGTTATTTCTGATTGGTTAATTTTGGGGACCAGAAATCCTTAGATACAAGTATAGGCACCTGATTTTTTAAAAAGTCACTTTGGAGCAAAAAAGGGTAGGTAATTACTATTATTATTTTTTTGTAAATCAGTTAAGATTATACCAATTTTTTTGTCAGATCAGCAAAGAATATATTTTTTGATGTGCTGCAGAATTTTAGTAATTAGTTTATGTGTGCCATGAGATGAAAAAGGTTGAAAATCTCTGCTTTAGGTAGCAGAATATTCAGTGGGATTCTGCCTGAATTTGATGAGTAATTAATATAACCAGTAGTCGATACAATGCCTGTTGGCACTTGGTTCCTCCACATTTTGAGAAAAGGGGAGGACTTTACCTTTAAGGCAGATAAGTTGTATTTGGTTAGGGGAAAACTTGTCTCACTGATGCACAGAAGTTCAAAGCTCTACAGAGGGGTGCACATGCAGGCTGAGCAGACAAAGGGAACTCCTGTGTATCGCTGTGCTTTTGCTCGATCTATTCTTTGAACCTTCAACATCTCTTCTTATGCTCTCAGTGTTGACACAGCTTGTTTCTCCATGGAGTTTCCTTCAAATACCTTTCCCTCTTCATGTCTCACACATTTAGCACCTACTTATATTCTGAATGTAATTTTCCTCTAGTTGTTTGATGTATTATACTCCTGTCTGCTGGCCCCAGCCCACTAGATCCTAAACTCTCTCAGGGCTATATCCCACTTCTTTTTGTATTATCCATCAAAAAACACACGCAGCGAGTCACTGCTCAGTGAGCACCTCTAATTAAACAGCTGTCCTCACTCCTTTGCTGCACTGATTCATCTGCTTCTTGCTCCAAATTCAGTGTTTCAACCAACACAGTGTTTCCAAAACTAATTTCACTAGAGAGCATCTTTGACATTACTAGGTAACTTCTCAAAACCATTTGGGAATTAAAAAAAAATAACTCATCAATTTTTGCTTGATATATATAGAGCAGTGATTTATGGAAGATTTTATTTTGGATTACCATATTGTACCATAAAACTCTTTTTAAAATATACACGATAATATTTGTAATATGACTTTTTCCCATTACTTAAAAATAATTATGCAAGATGAATTAAAATGACACTATAATTCTTTAAAAAATGAAAAATAGAATGACTGTATAATCCAGCAATCCCACTTTTGGATATGTACCCAAAAGAACTGAAAGCAGAATCTCGAAGAGATGTTTGTACACTAGTGTTCATAGAAGCATTATTCACAATAGCCTAACGACAGAAGCTACACGAGTGTAAATCAACAGAGGAATGGAAACAAAATGTGGCACATATATATATATATGCAATGGAGCATTAAAAAGGAAGACAATTTTGACTTATGCTACAACATAGATAAATCTTGAGGTTATCATGCTAAATGGAACAAACCAGTCACAAAAATATAAATACGCATATGAGTGAAATCAATAAAGTTAAATTCATAGAGACAGAAAGTAGAATGGTGTTCGCCAGGGACTGGGGGAAGACGAATGGGAATTGCCGTCCAATAAGCACAGAGTTTCAGTTTTGCAAGATGGAAAGAGCTCTGGAGAGTGGCCACACAACAGCAGGGACGTACTCAGCACCGCCAAGCAGCACACGGAAAGATGGCTGTGGCGGTAAATGGTACGTTATATATATTGTGCCACAACTTTTTGAAGAAGTTATATTTTTTATTTATACAGGCTTTGGCAAAAACAGTTTACAGTTATGAGTATTATTCTTGTATTATTATTTATTAAATGTCTACATAAGAAACGTCCAAATCTGTAAGAATTTTTATGAGTTTGAGTCAAACTCGATGACAATTGCTAAGAAGTAGAATCTCCAGGGATTGAGAAAATGCTCCAGAGAATGGCAGTTCTGCACCTTACTTTATGTATTACAGTCAAAGGCGGTGACGTAAGGGAGTTACATGAAATCCACTGGTGGTAAGTTAGGGAGGCGTGAGAAAGCAAAGTGGGGAAATCTCTGACACCAGATAAAAAGTAAAACAGATAGATACATACTTCTTTTACACTGGAGGGTACAGGACAGTCAACAGATCAGTTTTAGGGCACACAGAGGTGGTTTGCAGGAGAACAAGATAGAAATGAGGGGTTGTGTGGTCTAGCGCCCTGGTGGGCGACCGCGCCTGGAGGGGCCTGGGAAAAAGGAAGTTACCCTGACTTTCCAAAGGTATATTGTGGTGGATGATAAATTTGACTTATTACAATTCAGAACTTCTATTTATCATAGACCGGAAATGCAAGCAAGTTTCAGACCCAGGATGACAGGAGATAATTAGTCTCGTTGTAAGCAGTAGCACCGACGACAGCTCCAGTAACTTTTAAAGGTAGTGTTGTTGAAGATTCCAGATGTAGCAATATTGAGAGGACTTTACAGTTTCAGCAGAGATTTGGGGCATTAATCTTGATAAGTAGCTAGAAAACTAAGCAAATAAGAAATGAAGCAATGTAATGATTTTCCAAGAGCAGAAACACACAAGGATGTTGCCAGAAAGAAAATGCAATTACACAGTACTTCATCCTGGTTCATTTGTGGTATTTACAAAATCATAAATCCTAATATGGTAAAGGTGATTCACTAATATTATAACTATATTTAAACATAATGTGGTTATATTTAAATATAGAATGATGTTAAATCAAAATATAGGATAATATAGAGTTAAGTGTAACTATGTTTCTATTGATTAGTATTGTATTATAACTATTGAAGACGTTTAGAGAAGGAGGCGGCAAGAACTGAGTGTTCTGTGCCTTCTTCCCCACAAGAGGGCACAAGGGGAATAAGATTTTTAACTCAATGGCTATTAACGGTTACCAACTATTTACGTTTTGGTGGAGTTGACAAACTGCTATTGTTTTGTTTTGTTTTGTTTAAAGGATGCAGTAATATGTTTAACTGGTGCTAAGTCTGGGCACTTCTACTAGAATAGTTATAATACCAACTCTTATACATGAAAAGGGACGTGTAAACCACTGTCTCTGAGGTCCGGGGACCTGTACAGATGAACGAGACACGATGCAGAGCACTCAGTCTGGTGGGTCACACAGGCATCAGGAATGATGCATTTGAAGGACATTCTAAGGGCGCAAGGAATCTGCAGATAATGCGTTGGCGGTGTTCCTGTTGGGAGGTTGGAATGGTGTGGGGGCCGCTGTGTAGGGGTGTGGGGGGCACAGGCTGGCGGCACACCCAGCAGCAATGTCAATGATGCATGTGGATGAGGCGGTGGGGGTGGGAGAGGCCACTTGCACAGGGTCAGATTGGCTGTGGGAGCATCGCCCAGGGGGCTGTGGGAGTGCCAGGAAGAATGCACCAGAAGACTTGGGGGTGGTGATTCTGCCTGCCGACACTGGGCACACTTGGGGGTCTCTCCCTTTAAGTTCCTGAGCATCCCTTTCAAATTCACACACCATTTTGGCCTCCCCCCTACTTCGCCCCTTGCAGCCCCGTCTGTCCCCTCAAGGCCCATGGTCTTCACCCACCCCAGCACCAGGGTGGTCTCCAGCTGCCCTTCACACTCTCTTCAGAGAAGCCATGTGCTTGTCCAGGGCCTTTTCTTCTAAGAGACTGGTGCTTTCCTTCTGCCCCTTCCCTCTTATCTGCGGGTTTGTTCTCAAATATCAAGCCCAGGCTGCCTTCCAGTCTAGGACCTCCGACCTTCTCTGACGTCCCTCCCTGTCTTAGCTTATCTGATAAGCCTCCCTGGTCTCTAGGTCTCTTTCCTTCTCCCAGACCCACTCTCTCCCAGCATGAGATCAAGTCCTTCTTCCCCAGGGTCTCACGCCCGCTGGCCCAACCAGCTTGCCTCTGTCAGAGCCAGAGACGCACTGACTCTCAGAACCCACAAAGCTGTCTCCAACATGGGCCGACACTGCTTCCACGGCTTCTGCTCTCCTGTCTGCGGCCTGTCCTCATGCTCTGGCTGTCCTTGGCACTTCACTCTAATGCCACCAGTATTTTCAAAGCAATGGCTCTGCTCTTGGACTCTGAACTTGAAAAGTGGGAAAGGTATGCAGCACTCTGTCAGATCCTAGCCCTGGTTTTATAAGAGCGTTTCCTCCTGAGCTTACCTGCCATGCAGTGTAACGTTGTGATGGAGATCACACTGGGTCAGGGGTCATAATGCACAGGGCCTCCTCCGGGGGCTGCCCTTCCTGGCTGGGGCACTGAAGGCAGGTGAATTTACCTCATGGTGCTCAGTTTTCTCATCTGTAAAATGATGATAATGGTAGTAGGTTCCTCATAGGAGTGTCCTGAGAAGTAAATGAGGTAATAAATACATGAGGTCAGGTTCCCTAAGGGTCTAGGAAGTCCTTTACATGAAAAGGAAACACTAAAAAATGAAGCTATTATTGTTACTATTACTACCGCTATTATTTCTTCATCTGTGAAACTCAAGTGGGATTGCCGACAGACCCCCGAATGATCCCCAAGAGGCTCCCCAAGCTCTTTCCTCGGAGTTTGTCGGATATGACTTTGCCAGACATGCTGCTCGCGTTCCGTAACTCAGCCCTTACAGCTTTCCTAGACTGTTTTTCTCATCTGGCCACCCCTACCTGACCCCGACCCTTACAGCACCTTGGTAAACAGTTCTTTTCTGCTTGAATTGGCAAGTGGTTTTTATTCTGGGTGCAGTGGCTTCGCCATCTGGGGAGGCAGCCCCAGACAAGTGGGCTCGTGGGACAAACTAGAGGAGTCATTGCCACCTTTGCTCACATTCAGTTTCTAGATATGCATATGGGTCAAAGGACATCATTTTGGTTGCTATGACAAACTACCTGATGTTTAAAAATATATTTCTATTCTGGAGCAAAATCTCGTACAGCCTGCAATAAGACCCCCTTTCTGGGCCTGAGGAGAGCACCGAAACCTCACTGATACGTTAAACTGACTAGGTTGCCTGACCCCGTTTAGGACCTCTCCGATTCCTGGCTTTGTGCTGCCTTCCTGCCTTAGAACAGCAGCAGCCGTGACCAACTCTTCATTTGCTGCAGTGCATCCACGTGTGGCAGGATTGGAAAACGGGGCTGTAGAGGCCCCAGTTCGGGCTGCATGGCAGGTGCTGCATTCCCAAGTGATGGTCAACACTACCTCACAGAGGAAGTTTATAGAACTGGTTCTGTGACCACAGGTGACCTCCTACCTCTGGCCTAGAAAAGAGGTTTAAAAGGTCCCGTGAAAAAGCTGGAGGTGAGGAGGGATTTTGGAGAAAGCTGCTGGTGCACTGGTTCCAGTCCGTGCTGTGGAGGGAGGCAGTGGGGGTGGGGGCAGGGCTCCCACCGTTTACAGGGGCCGAGGGAACGTGTTTCCGAAGGACAAGGCCTGGGCCACTCCAGTGAGAACACCGGCCTAGGGTTTTATATCCCAACCAAGAAGGCTACCTGGCCAGCAGAACCCCACAGCAGAGTAAGTTCTGAGACTCCATCATGTACATAAAAGCTGAGGAAGGTGTCTTGAGTGACCAGCTGAAAAGAGATCCAGGAAACTAGGGGCCTCCAAAAAACCAACCAAAGTGCCTCAGGGAAGAAAGCGCTTGCTTCACATCCGTGGTACAGAGGTGACAGGAGGGGGGTGGAGAGGACAGGTCAGTTACAGGCTAAAGTCACTGTGGAATGAGGAGTAAATAGAAGCTGGTTAGAAGCAGGTTCATGCCCATTCTTGAACTTTAAGGGAGCTCAGCCTCAGAGAGGGCTGAGGCCAGATCATCACGGAATTCCAAGTTGTGAGAACTTTTCTGCCCTGCCTTCACCACATCACCCTGGGTGGGGTCAGAAACCAGGCCAGTCACGAACGGAAAGTCAAGAAAGAGGCTGGAGGAGAAAGAGAAATGTTTCAGGACCTTTGCCTCTGCAGGTGTCTTGGCAGAGGAGGGGAAAGCCAGCCCAAATGTGAAGTTTAAAGTTGTTTATTATTATTATTAATGTTAGACACTACAGTTACCAGAAAAATTTCAGGAGCTGCCCGAGTGTTTCTCCATGGGGCAGAAAAGAACTAGCCCCACTGTAGGAAAATAAATGATGTTTTCCCACCCCATCTCCATCCGGCCAGCAATTCGTGCCAGAATTAGGAGTTCAATGGGGTGGCCATGAGGAGTGACAGCTGCTGTGTGCTTATTCGGGTTCAGGGTCCTGAGCCCGGGAAGGTTCCTGCCCCACCGCTAGCAGCAGAGGGCTCTCACTTCCCTCAGAAGCAGTGGGTCTCTGCAGAGCTTAAAGTTGGGTAAAGAGCAGAGGAGAAAGGGGAGGCTGTGAAATAAAAGACTGCTCAGAGGGAGGGGTGTGAACTTGTCCAAGGAGTGCAGTGAGTCGGCTGGCAGGGCTGGTGCTCATTCGAGATTTGTAAAAGAACCTTCCTACCTCTGACATCCCCATTCCTTTGGCTCCTGCTCCGCAGGTCTGATGGCTGGATGGTCTGGTTAACAAGTACTGGAGGTTCACCCCAGTGGAGAGAAGGCAAGGGGTATCAGAAGGCAAGTGGTGATGTGCTGGATCACTGATAGTCTTAGCTCAGGAAGAAAATGAGATGCTGGCCCTGCAGACCATGCCCTGTGGTCCAAGTGTTGAACTGGGATTCTGTACAGAAAGGAACCACAGGAGATGGAGGTGCCAAGCAAGTTTTTGAAGGTCATGCATTCATTTGCAAAAGTACGATCTGGAGTTAGGCTGTGGGCAGCTGAGGTGTTGCAGAGGGAGAGGATGGTTCTTGAGAAGATGCAAGACTGAGAAGCCAGAGCGCAGTGGCTCATCCTTGGTACAGAAGTGACAGGAGGAAGGTGGACAGGACCAGGTCAGTTATATACTAATGTCACTGGGGAACGAGGAGGAAGGTAGAAGTTGGTTACAAGCAGGTTCATGCCCATTCTTGGGTCACAAACTTTAAGGAGGCTCAACTTCAAGGGAGGAGAAGTGGACTAGAAATGGATTTGGATGGTTGGAATGACTGGAATGCTCCAGTGTAATATCCAGTTATTAAGCTCTTGTTTTTTCAAAGCACACACACACACACACACACACACACACACACACACACACACACACACAGAACCTGGACCATTACTCAGCCCCTCTTCCAGGACAGACTGGCCCCACAACCCCACCATTGATGCCCTCCAAGGGCTCCTGGGATGGGATGGGATGCGCTGCAGAGTGAGAGAGACAGGGATGGCCTCTAAGGTGTTTTCTCTCTCTCCTTTCTCCTTCATTTGGAGCAGAGAATTAGCCACCTGGTGCAGGGGCTGGCAAGGAGCCACATCGGTGCTCTCAAGTAGCTCTTCATGGCTAATGGGGTGGCTAAGGTTGGGGTGAGTGGCCAAAGGCCTACCAGTGTCACCCTTCTGCAGAATCCCCGCCCTCCTGCGGGAATGTACAAACTTCAGTTCACAAATACTGAGCGCTCACAGAAGGTGGGGTGCTTTGCTGGATGACTTGAGGAACAAGCCTTCTCTTCAGAAAGCCTTCAGACTGGCTGAAGAAAGAAGGTTTGTATGAGCCACAGCAGGAGGAAGTATAAACAACCAGACGTTCGTGTGCAAGGGGCAAGCACGAGGTGGTGGAAGAGTTCCTGGGAAAGGCAGCTGCCAGCTCTGCTGGAAAGGAGGGTCAGGTCATAGCAGGAAGGGAGATTTCCAGGCTGAGACTGGCAATGGGACACAATCATGGCTAATAGGTCCTGGTGTTTGAACCAGCGACCATAGAAGGGCACTGTCCTTTGTCCCTCCTCTGTATACATATATACACGTGTATAAAGCAAACTGGAACAAACTCATCTGAATGGTTCTTTCCCCTGGGGGGGAAGTTTCAACATATAAATTGTACTCCTCATAGCACTTCAAGACAGCAAAGCCTTACTCAGCATTCCAGGTTGATATATTGCTCTGTACTTGCATGCAATACTAGATATTATAATAATTTGTCTGTGGGAACATCTTGCCTTGTATACTTTACATTTCTCCTACTCAGGATCCACAAAACTGACTCACCTGTGTTTAGGCACCACATCTGGAAGCTGCAGGCATGTCCTTAGCAACCCTATTCTCCTCCAACTGCCTTAACTCTCCCCAGTAATCTTCTTAGGGTTTAATTCAAGGCCTGGCACACTCTCCTGACCTGCACAGTCTTCTTTCTTCATTCCCAGCTCTCTCTCACCAGTGGGGTCATCAAAGCCACAGGAGCCCATGGGTTCTCCTGGAAGAAGAGAGGAGTGGGGACCAAGACCCCAGGACCATCAACAAAACTGGGAGGGAGTGAAAGGGGGGGCAGAACAAAAGTGGAGGGGTTGCAGAGAAGTAGGGGACTAGAAGGGGGTGGGTCTGCAGTATCAGATGCTGTCCCTGCGAGCTGGACCAGAACTGAGGGGCAATTTCAAGAGCTGTTGAAAGATGCTTAGGAAGGCTGGGGGTGGGGTATAGAAACCAGATTGCAATCAGGCTAGGTGTGAAGAAATGGAAGGAATGAGTGCTGACATTTCTTTCAAGAAGTCTGGCTGAGAGAGGGCAGGGAGAGATGAAGCAATAACTGCAGGGAAGGTGTTTTTATGATGGGCGAGGTTTGGGCAGGACAAAAAGCCCGCCTGGTGTTTCAGTGCTCCTTGGTTGTGTAGCGTGTTAGAGCCAGCGTGCTAACTAGTCGGTCCGTAGGGGGACACTCACAGAATTCTGCCTCCAGTAAGACCAGGATGGCACCTGGTCACATGTGTATCACAACGCCAGTGGTTCTCACCACAGTTCCACCCAGGACAGTCTGGGCTCGGGTGTGGACGGCATCTGGATTGTTTAGAAACACTACAGGCTGATGGCAAAAAAAATAAATTAATTAAATTAAAAATTCAAGAATGAGGAAAGAGGAGATAATAACTCAGAAAAATCTTCCTGGGATTGAAAATTATTTTAAAAAATTTAGCAACATCTAAGAGTTAGCTACCACATTTTGCTGTGTATAATGCACACCCATGTTCTTGTGCACGTTATACACAGGATACCCATGGTATGTAGTCATTATACCCACGTATAATGCACATCCTTATTTTTCCCTCAAAAACGTGGGCAAAGAGTGCACATTATACACGGCAACATCAAAACCCCCAGAGCTCGAAGAAGTTTACGTAGAGCCGGGGGCCGTATGCATGTCCTAGGGGGATGGTGGATGTGATGACCCCGGTTGGACTGGAGGGGCCAGCTATCTGTAGTCAGAGTGTATCTGATGACTAGGGGCAGCATCAGCAGTTCACAGACGTGTGCTGTTCACACCAGCTTCCAGGGGAAAGGGGACCCGGACTCTGGCACTTGCTGGTTACAGGCGAAGGAGGTTAACTCGAAAGAAATGAGCATATTTTATACAATAAAAGCTCCTGAGGAAGGATTTCAGGATGGTGACTGTCTTGGTTCAAATGTGATCAAGTGACACCATGGTTCAAAAAAACTAAAATTAAAATGGAATAGAATGATTTAACTGTTCAACTAAAGCACATAAATTATGTTTTAAAGGAGCATCAGAATTCTGCTCCTAGCCAAAGTGGAGTAACAGACAACGTATCTACCCCTCCTACCCAAAACAACCAAGGAAAAAGGAAAGAAAAGGAAAATGGACCAAAATATATGAAATAATGGTTTTCAAGAGAAGATGTTACTGGAAAGGGGACTGGGCCAGAGTGGGCCTGCCTAAGGCCAGCTGGCAGTGTGTGGGTTCTTGACTTCCTGCAGCAAAGATTTCACAACACGAGGTGGTTTTGAGAGGACTGTCTTAAAGCTGGGGACAGTGAAACAAGGAAGGGCCTAAAATAGAAGCAACGGGAGAGAGACTAGGCAGGGCTACTTTGGCTCACCGAGAAGTCAGAGAACAGGGCCTTGGAGACAGGTTCAAGAGGCTGGCTCCGGAAAAGCTGCTACTGCTCATCCCTCCCCTGGTTGTAAGTCTCGTGGGGTCCCTTAGGGTTTAGAAGATGCACGCCTGTGGGGTAATGAGAGGGAGAATGGAAACTCACAGGAATGCTCTGGGGAGGGAGAACGTACCCTGGGTCCTTCATCTTGTAGTTTTTAAAGCCTGAGAGTTTAGGAGTGGTCTTCTGGGAGGATCTCAATAGCCTACTCATCAGCTTATCCAAGGGTGCCCTTTCAGGGCTGTGGTCTCCACTGATTGGTCAGTGCCAGGGCAGGGTGTCTAAACAGCATGACCAGCCACATGCCAGGGGAGGAAGGCCACCCTGGGGGTGAGGTCTGGCACCAGTTTTGCCTGTCGCTAGGCACCAGGGGCTTTCTGCCCTGGTAACCTTCTGTATTTGGCTATAAATTACTCAGCTCTTCGTTACTCTTCATTCAGCTATCTTTCTCAGTTTCCCTATTCCCCTTGCCAGTGAAGTTTCCTTGCTTCTTACTACCCTGCCTCAAAGAGGCTGGGTATCAGGCAACAATCAGGACAGCAATCCCCAAGATAAGGAAAACAAATAGTTGCCCCAGTTTATAGCTTTGAAAGAGTTTTCAGGTGACAGAACAGGGAACTGGACTCCAACAGAGCAAGACCCAACTCCATGCTGCCTACAAGAAACTCATTTAAGTATTAGGATGGAATAGAAACCTTAAAAAGCAAAGTGGTAGTTGCCAGGAACTAGGGGAGAAGAAATAAGAAGTGACTGATTAATGAGTACAAGGTTTTCTTTGGGAGTGATAAAAACGTTTTGGAACTAAATAGATGTACTGATTGCATAATATTGCGAATGTGCTAAATGCCACTGAATCATACACTTAAATTGGTTATTTTGATGTTACGTGAATGTCTCCTAAAAAAAACAAAACAACCAACCTGGCATACTAAGGAACAAAACAATGTGAATAACAACCAGAAGAAACAAGAGGCACACAGGAGATCTGGAGGATGATGTCATAAAACTCAGACTTTAAAATAAGTACACTGGCTGTGTTCATTGAGAGACGAAAGATGAGACCGAATATTTTGCCAGAGAAGTAGAAACTATAAAAAAGGGAAACTCTAGAACTGTCAGCACAACAATCAAAATTAGTAGCTCAGCGATGGGTTTACCAGCAGCATAGATAGCTGAAGAAAGAATTAACGGACTTTTGATGGATTAAAGACAACATCCAGAATATCATGTTGAGGGATGAAAAGATAAAAAAAGAAAACTGGAAATGAAGGTACGAGAGAAAAAAGTTATAGAGAGAAGTGCGTGGATAGAAGCAGTATTTGAAGAGTTAAGAGCTGAGAATTTTCAAACATTGATTAAAGATATTAAGCCGTAAGTTTATAGCTGACTTCTAAGCAGAAACAATGGAATCTTGGAAGAAAATGGAATGATACTTTCAAAATGCCAAAAGAAATTAACTACCAGCCAATGGATGGCAGAGACCACAAGTGCTCTAGCCATTCATTTACGCAGGATGAGAGAGATACAGTAGGATCATAGCAGACAGGTAAGGATCGAGCAGACCACTCAAGAGGCATTAGCAAGGGATGTTTCCCAGGCAGGTGCTCAGGAAATCCCAAGCTCTACTGGTGGAATAATGAGTCAGTCTATTTAGATGAAGCTGAGCAATATTACTAAGGATGAAATGGAAACTGAGGCTAGAAAGTGTCAGTATGAGCAAGATGGTGAATGATCTTATCCTACAGGTGATGGGAAATACGGGAGGTGGTTTTGTAGCATCCCTGACTTGCTTCTTGGTAGGATACTACTACTAAAAGTCTTTGTCATTGCCCCGATATAGGTATAAATCATGCTGTGTCTTGCCACTTTACTGTGAGTGAAATGAAATTAAGGTAAGTGCCAGCTTCAGCAAGCCCTGTGCTTTCAATTCATTGAGAGGAAATACTATTGTATTACCATTTTTAAAGAATCCAATTGCAACAATCTTATTTCCTCTTTGATTTATTTCTCTGGAGCCATAGTGAGACAGTAAATTAGGAATGGAAGGGAAAATAAGTTCCCTTTCAAAGTTTTTTCCCCATGGATGACCTTTTAAATTATTTTCTCCCTTTCTAAGCACTAACTTCTTAAAGTGGTGTCATTTGATCTTCCTGTATTTCATGTTTAACAGCTTTATAGAAATAAAATTGTCATACAAGATGCTGCAAACATTTAAAGTGTACAAATTGGTAAACTGTGACATGTGGATGAAACTATGAAACCATCACCGATATCAAATAGTGAACAAATTTGTCACCCCCTCAAATTTCCTTGTGCCCCTTTGGAAATTTGGGCACACCTTTTTCTTCATGCAATGCGATTGCTTTCTATCACAGTAGACAGATTTGTTTGCATCTTCTAAAAATTCTTTATTGTTGTTCTATTACAGTTGCCCCATTTCCCCCCGTTACTCTCCCCTGCCCTGCCCACCCCCACCTTCCACTTTCAGTCCTCCCCTCCCTGCTGTCCTTGTCCGCGGGTCCTTTGTACATGTTTCATGACTTGACCCTTCCCCTTTTATTTCCTCTTATCCCCCTCCCCCCTCCCCTCTGCATTTTCAAAAAAACAATTTAATAAATGGAAAGACAGTAGGTACTTTTTGCCCAGCGGGGGGGGGTGGGGTCTGGCTTCTTTCATTAGTATACTAATTTTGAGATTTACCCATCCTGTAGCATGAATTAACCGTTTTTTCCTTTTCATTGTTGAGTAGTATTCCACCGTGTGGATACACCATTCACTTGTTGGTGGACAGGTTGGTGGTTTCCAGGTTGGGGCTATTATCATTAAAGCTGCCATAAACTTTGTGTAAAAGTCATTTTGTGCACATATGTTTTCTTTGCCATTGGGTAAATACGGAGCAGTGGAAGGGTTTGGTTATATGGTAGGTAGGTAGGTTTAAATTTTTAAGAAACTGCCAAACTGTTTTTCAAAATGTTTGTACCATTTTACATTCCCACAGGAGTTCCAGTTTCTCCGTATTCTCACCAATAGCTGGTGTAGTCAGTCTTGGTGATTTTTTTCCATTCTAATCAGTGTATAGAGGCATCTCCTGGTTTTAATTTGCATTTCCCTAATTAGTTTGCCAAAAGTGTTGGGCATCTTTTCATGTGCTTATTTGAAATTTTCAAATATTCAATTTTTCAAATATTTGGGGTTTTCCAGAGATCTTTCTGTCACTGAGTCCTAATATAACTCCATTTCTGATTTGCGACATACCATTGGGTAGTGCTTTTCTTTACAATCTGGCAGTAGAACATTTACGTGTAATATGATTATTTGGGTTATATTTAAGTCTTTCATTTTGATATTTGTTTCCTGTTTGTCCCACTTGTTATTTGCTCCTTTCACCTGTCTCTTTTTCTGCCTTCTTTAGAGCTGAGTACTTTTTATGAGTCCATCTTATCTCATTTGTTGCCTTAGTCACTGTAACTCTTTGTTACATTATTTTAGTGCTTGTTTTAGGGTTGACAGTTTACATCTTTAATGTATCAAATGATATCCTACATAGGGAACCTATCCACGTGGAGTGCTGAATGTAGCTCAGCTCTGTCTGCAAACAGACAGGTGCGTGTCGGCACACAGGAAGCAAACCCACGGATCGGTTCTCCCGTGGGGAATCAGGCCTGCATTGTGCCTAGGCCGCTTTGAGTCTTGCTCTTGCCAAAAAACGCCCTCACCCAGAATCGAGGCAGCAGAGGTTTACTGCAATCTGCACTAAACCTCCCAAATATGGGTGTAAGCAGTTCAGCCACTTTTCCCCTTTTCATTTGCAAATGACCTTTCTCTTTGAAGTAATTGGCAACATTCTTTCCTTTGTTATCTGTAAAAGGTAACCACCTAAAGCAAACCTGTGTACAGTAAATGAGGACCATCCTTGATGTAATGTACATAGAATGTCAATAAAAGCCTGTCCAGGCAGGGGTCCGGGCCGGCCCTCTCTCTCTCACTGAGAGAGCAGTCATGCTGTCCCTTTTTCTCCACCGGATTTCTGTAGTCCGTGTGAATTTGTTCGTCATTCGTTGCAGCCATAACATAAACACCCACAACACACGGATTCCGGGGGAGGAGTCTGCATCAATCATACTACTTCATATATACTATAAGGCCCTTACAAGAATATAGTTCCATCACTCTCCCCCACATCTTTGTGCTTTTGTCATTCATGTGTTTTACTTTTAGACTTCACAATATATGGTTATTACTTTTGCTTAAGGAGTTGATTATCTTGTAATGTGATTTAAAGGATTAAAAAGTTCTTTATATTTACCCCTAAATTATGGCTTTTGATGTTCTTCATGCCTTTGAGTAAATCCAATTTTCCATCTGTTATTATTGACTTTCTTTTTGAAGGCCTTCCTTAAACATTTTTTAGTATGGCTCTTTAGCGATGGATTCTTTCAGCTTTTGTTTATCTGGAAAAGTCTTTATTTTGCTTTTTTTTTTTTGAAAGGTATTTTTGTTGAGTAAAGAATTTTAGGTTGACAGAGTTTTCCCCAAAACTTTAAAGATGTTACTATACTGTCTTCTAGCTTGATTTTTTCCAATGAGAAATCCATCATTTTTTTTTGTCTTAAGTAATATCATTTTTTACTTCCAGCTACTTTTAAGATTTTGTCTTAATCATTGGTTTTGAGAAATTTGATCATGATGTGACTTGGTGTCATTTCTTTATTTCTTTTGTGCTTGGATTTTTTTTGTTTCTTAGATCTGTGGGTATATAATTTGTATCAAATTCAGAAAAATTATTTTTACAGGTTTTTTCTGCCCATCCCCTCTGTCCCCTCTTTTTTAGGGGCTCCAATTATGTGTATATTTGACCACTTGAATTTATTTCACAGTTTGTGATGCTCTGTTCATTTATTTCAGTCTTTCTCCTCTCTGTGTTTTATTTTGGATAATTTCTATTGTTATGTCTTCAAGTTCATGATTTTTTTTTCTTATGTAATATCTAGTTGTTACTTTAGGGTTTATACTTTACATCTTTAACTTATTACAATTTACCATCAATGATATTATGTTACTTCACATATAGTGTAAGAACCTCACAAGTCTTTACTTACATTTCTCCACTCCTCTCAGTTATGACATCCATGTTATACATTTTTTCATAAATCACACAGTACAATGTTATCACTTTTGTTAAATCCTCAATTATTTTAAAAAGAGATGTAAATGCTAATACATGACATACTAAAATCTTTGTTTTGTGCCAGAATCAGCCCATGGATAGTGATGCTAACAGCTAGAAATGCCTGGGGACTCTCACCTGGGCCCACAGTGAACTCCTTGCCAACGCTTCCCCTTTTGGAACTGATACTGTGGCTGGATTGGCCCTGTGGTTCTTGTTATGACTGCAAGAGGCTCTCATCAATAATCATCAGGAAATTTTGAAAGACAGTTTTATTACAAGTCCTGAGGGTACCACAGCACACCCGGGGCCACACAGCGATGCCACAGGTATAGAGAAACAGACAGAACATTGGCCTTGGGTTCTGCTTTTACTGGTGCCAAATGCAGGGGGCCTAGGGTTTCCCAGGGTTCACTCCTTATTGGTGAATTTAAAACATAAAAGTGGAAATTAAAGTACGGGAAGTGAAAATAAGCAGCCAAACCATCAGTTGTCTAAATCAACCAGCTCTCTATCAGCTGGCTCTTTATCTAGTCCTGTGGCTGGCAACGTGTTTATTGATAATAGCTATCCATGAAATAGATGTTCCAGCACTCAAGAGCTTAATTCAGGCACTGGCATTGCAATTAAAAAAATATCAGGTCCTTAACCCTGCACTCATATATTCATCCATGTGGTTAGAATCTGTGGTGCTTTTTATTCCTTTGTGTAGATCCAGATTTACCTCTGACATTTTCCTTCTTCCTGCAGGATGTCCTTTAACATTTTTCATAGTGCAGGTCTGACGTTGCATCTTTATTTTCCCCTCATTTTCTGAGAGATATTTTCACTGGGTACAGAAGGTTGAAAGTTTTTTCTTTCAGTACTTTAAAAATACTCCATGCCTCCTTGCTTATATTGTTTCCACGAGAACCCTACTGTTCTCACCTTTGTCTGTCTGTACATATCCTTCTACCCGCTGCCCCAGCTTCCTTAAAGATTTTCTCATCACTGTTTTTTTTTTTTTTTTTTTTATGTTTCTTATGCATGGGAGTCATTGGGTTCCTTGAATTGTGGATTTATAGTTTGCAAAAAAATTAGGAAAAATATCAGCCATGATTTATTCAAACATTTTTTTTGACCTTCCATTCTCTTCTCTCATGTGAAGAATCCATTCATATGTTGGGCTGCTTAAAGTTTTCTCACAGTTTGCTGAGGCTTTTTCTCTGCCAGATCTAATGTGCCATTAATAGAGTCCAGTGCATTTTTCATCTCATACCTTATAGTTTGCATTTCTAGAAGTTTGACTTAGGTCTTTTAAAAAATATTTGTCTCACCCTGACCAGTATGGCTCAGTTGGTTGGGCGTTGTCCCACAAGGTGAAAGGTTGCTGGTTCAATTCTCAGTCAGGGCACATGCCTGGGTGCGGGTTTGGTCCCTGGTTGGGGAGCATACAAGAGGCAACCGATAGATGTTTCTCTCTGGCATTGATGTTTCTCTCTGGCATTGATGTTTCTCTCCCTTTCTCCCTCCCTCCCTCCTCCTCTCTCTAAAAATAAAGTCTTAAAAAATAAATATTTGTCTCTATTTAACTATTTGAACATATAGAATATACTTATAATAATTGTCTTAATATCTTCATTCTAACAACTGTGTTAGTTCTGGATCAGTTTCAATTGATTGATTATTCTTCTTATTGTGAATTGTATTTTCCTGATTTTTTCAATGCCTGGTGACCATTGTTTGATGCCAGACATTGTAAATTTTACCTTGTGGGTGCTGGATATTTTTTTTGTTCTGAGAATATTCTTGAGGTTCATTCTGGGATGCAGCCAAGTTTCTTAGAAAATGATTGATCCTTTCATGTCTTTTATGATTCTAATAGGTCCAGAGTAGTGCTTAGTGTAGGGCTAATTATTCCCCATCTCTGAGGCAAGGCCTGTGTGAGTATTCTGCTCAATGCCCTGTGAATGATGAGTTTTACCAATCTGGCTGGTAGGAACAGGCACTGTTCCCAGCTTGGAGTAAGTGCCAGGCACTGCTCTCCAATTCTTTCAGATCGTTTTCCCCCGTAGGCTTAGGTAGCTTCTTCTCACTCCTGTGCTGGCCACCCTGTGCAGGTCTCTGGGATTCTCTCTGTGTCCTAGATACTTTAGCCACCTTGATGTCCTTTTGATTGTCAGCTCTGACTCCTGTACTCAAGGGAAGCTGCTGAACTCTGCCAGCGTTCTCTCTCCCTGAACTGCAGCCAGGATGCTCGCTCAAGGCAGTAAGCTAGGCAATCACAGGGCTCACCTTGTTTGTTTCTGGTCTCTCAGGATTAACATTCATTGTTGGCTGACGTCCAATGTCTTTAAACCCGTTGTTTCATATACAGCAGGTCCTCGAATAATGTCCTTTTGTTCGACATTCTTTTGTTATAACATTGATGAGAGACTGTAGGAACTTAACTTTTGTTTATATCAATTAGCCTATGGTAAAATTGGTTTGGTTATTTCACTTCAAGTTGCACAACCTATTGAAGATGTTAAGTGAGGATGTACTATATTGTATCTTGGTTTGTTTATTGGTCCCTTTGAGGCAAAAGTGTAAAACTTGGTCCCTGCTAATCCATCTTGATTGCAAGCAAATGTATCTTCCTTTATTTTCTCAATTTGAGATTTTTAAATAATCTCCATAAACATCTTGGGTATTCTTGTATTATGTCTTTAAGAGTTCTCTTCTCTGTTTTTTCTCTCCAAAGCTTTTGTTATTTGGATGTTAGATCTCCTGGACTAATCCCCTAGTTTAATTCTTTTTTCTTCTGCTTCTCTCTGTTATCTATCTGCCTGTCTGTGTATCTGTCTATCTATCTTTTAGTCTACCTTCCTGGAAACTTCCTTAACTTTTCAATATTCTGCTGAATTTTTACTTTCAAAATTTTTTTAAAATTTATTTTTATATAGAAGGGAAGGGAGGGAGAAAGAGAAGGAAAGAAATATCAATGTACAAGAGAAACGTCAATCAGTTGCCTCCTGCAGGCCCCCAACCAGGGACTGGCCTGCAACCCAGGCATGTGCTCTGACCGGGAATCAAACAGGCGACCTTTCAGTTTGTGGGAGGGTGCCGAACCATCTGAGCCATACCAGTCAGGGCTCTGCTGCATTTTAAATTTCTGCTATCATATTTTGAGTTTTAAAGACATTGTTCATATTTTTAATGCTTCTTTTTTATAGCCTCCTATCCTTATTTAATGAATGTGATATCTCATCTTTCTAGGGTATTAATTATATTTTTTAACATATTATCCTGCCCTCTGCATTGTCCTTGTCTCCAAATTTCATTTTTCTACTTATTTGATTTCCAGACTTAATGTTAAAGGTTTTCTTCTATTGTCAGGTGATTCCTGGTTTCTCATTCACATTTATATTTTTAAAGATTTTATTTATTTATTTTTAGAGAGAGGGGGAGGGAGGGCTTGAAACATTGATGCTGGAAAGATCCATTGTTGCCTCTCACAAGCCCCTAACCAGGGCCTAGTCTGTTACCCAGGCATGCACCCTGATGGGGAATCGATCCAGCGACCTTTAAGTTGGGAGGTCAGCACCCAATCCACGGAGCCACACCAGCCAGGGCATCATATTTAAAAGGAAACACTTAAAAGAAAATTGGAAGTTCTTGCCTATTTTACATAACAGTAAACATATTTACATAATAGTAAACATATTTACATAACTGTAAACTTTACAAATTATGTACTCACCCTTATATTCCTTATTCCTAAGTGTCTTCCCTTATTTATTTCTCTTTTTGCTAGAATTCTTCCTCCAAGATTTCCCTAAAAAGTTTTTTTGTCTAGTAAAACTCTGTGAGACTCTAGGTGCCTGAGAATATCTTTATTTGATCTTCACATTTAAATAGTAATATAGCTGGATGTAAAATTTTAGTTTAAAGCACTTTTCTCTGCAACATTTTCCAACCACAGTTCCACTAATCCTCTCACATTAATAGTTGCCGTTGACAAGCTTGATGCCCATCTGGTTCCAGTTTGTCTGTAGGTTCTCTGTCTCACACGAAGAGCCATCATTCTCTCTTTCTAAATATCCTCAGTGAAGCCAGGATACCAGATTCCTCTCCGGAGAAGGCTGGTGACTCTGTGTGATTAAACCCTCCCTGTAGCTGGAGCTGTAAATCACATCACAAGATGTGTAGGGCCAGCCACTGACCACCCTACACAATAGGTTCTGCAGCTGAGGGAAACATTCAACCACAAAATCATGGAAATCCTCTACCGGTTTGTCCTCAGAGAACTTACGGTGAAGTATTAAATTCCCAGTGGCAAGTCCAGTGGGGGTGGGCGTGGAGCCACGTGCTCTCTGGGGGCCAGGTGGAGCTGGGTTCTACCTAGTAAAAATGCAGACTCCTACCTTTGTATCCCTCCCCAAGGCTTTCACATGTCTGTTTGCAGAGATGTTTGGCTTGACCCAGCTGGGTCTCGGGGGTCAATGTGCTTACAGTGCCTATGGAGCACAGTGATGCTGGCAGCAAAGGGAAGCCTTTGAGAAAGAAGTGATGAGAGAACACCATACTGGACAGTGTGTGTGTGTGTGTGTGTGTGTGTGTGTGTGTGTGTGTTTGTGTGTGTACACAAGCTTACTTTTAAGATAAAAATATATGGTTCGGCCAAGGTTTCTCTCTTTGTCTGAAGTAAACTTGAGGAATTTTGCTCATTCGTACTCTCATCAAGCTCAGATAGGTACAAGAGGACCTACAAGATTTCTATTCACGAGGAAATTACCATCCCCTGCCATCCCTGGTACACTTGCTCATGTGTTCTCCTGGCCAAAGTTTATTAAAAAAATGGAGTATACATATGGCTTTAGTTCCTTTTTTCCCATCTGAGGGAAGGTTTTTTGCTGGTTAAGGTATTGGGATTAGTTGTCTTACTAGGCAAGGTACTGTGTAAGGGAGGCTGTGTGAGAGGAATTCAACCCACTACTGCTGATTTGGAAGGGGGCCCTGAGGGAAGGAAAGCAGCAGCCTGTAGAAGGTGACAACCACACTCAGCCTACAGCCAGCTTACCATCCTACCATCACAAGGAACTGAATTCTGCCAACAACCCAAACAAGCAGGAAGTGGACTCTTCCCTAGCACCTCCAAAAAAGAGCACAGCCTGCCCCGTACCTCAATTTAGCCCAGTAAGACCCATAGGTAAGACTCTAACCTCCAAAGCCATAAGATAATATATCTGTATTATTTTAAGCCATGAAGTCTGTGGGAATTGTTACAGCAGCAGTACAAAACTACCACAGGGCCCTACGAAAGTGTCAAAGAACACTCAACAAATGGAGCTGGCTGTAATATCCCACGGGAAGGTGACTCTGATGTACATAGTTCCCAACATCGCCCTGTTCCTGGATACTGACCCCAAGGAGACAGAAAGATGCATTCCTGCTTTATAGATATTAAAATGTAAACAAAAATATTGATTTTAGAATTATTTAAATCAGAATTGATTACATTTATTTGATTAGAGTTGATTAAATACTGGGCAAGCTTAAGGGCCAAATCAAAACCTGAAGAAGGGAGGCAGAAGGGTACGGGGTGACTTACGTGGTGCTAGGCCTTAAGGATGGCATGCCCACCTGCCCCCCACTCTTATAACTACCTTAGTCCTGCTTTCCCTGCTCCAACTATCAGAACCCTCAACATCTTTTCACCCAGAGGAGGAAGACAGTAATACTGCATCTTTTATATGCATTAGATTTACTATCTTACTATGTCTTCTTGCTCAGGAAGAAGGTCAAAATCAAGAGCCCACAGCAGTGGCCAGCCTCTCTAGCACAGGTGAAGTTCATAATAAAAGAGTCTCATGTACTAAACTGTATAATTGAAAAACTCCTTAGCTTACATAGAATAAAATATCTACCTATGAAGGTGGGCATTTTAAATTTTGTTCCATCTACATATTTTTTAATTTTATATTATAGAACTATTCAAACATGCATAAAGAGTGGAGAGAATAACACAATGAGCTTCCATGTACCCATCATCCAGCTTCAACAATGATCAATAATAATCTAGTTTCATCTCTCTCCTCACAACTTTGGTTTTTGCTTGGGAATATTTTAAAGCAAATCCCAGCCTTTACATGCATTTCCATCAGAGGAGGAGATTATTTTTTATAAAAAAAAAAATATTCCTATGGAACTATCACACATAACAAAATCAACAATAATTTGAGGTGGACCACTAGGCATGAGGCTGCTACAAGGTGTGATTAGAGGAAAACACTAGCAGTACCGTGTTCAAGTTGGTATTAGTTTTCTACTGCTGCTGTAACAAATAACCACAATTTAGTGGCTTAAAAAAAACACAAATCTATTTCCTTATCTTGCAGTTTTGAAGGTCAGAAGTCCAGAGTCGTGTCACCTGGCTAAAATAAAGGTATAGGTGGAACGTCATTCCTTTCTGGAAGCTCTGGGCAAGAATCTGTTTCCTTGTCTTTTCCAGTTTCTAAAGTTGGCCCATGTGCCTTGGCTCCTGGCTCCATCTTCAAAGCCAGAAATGTTGTGTTGCTCTGACGATTTTTTTTTTCTTTTTTGGGGGATGGGGGTGGTGGTAATATCTCCCTTTCTGACTCTTTCTTCTGCCTCTCTTTCCACTTTTAAGGACATTTGAGATTACATTAGGTCCACTTGGGTAATTCAGGATAATATCTTTGTTTTAAGGTCAGCTGACTAACAATCTTAATTTTATCTGCAGCCTTAATTCTGCTTTGCCATGTAACATAACATAGTCACAGGTTCCAGGGATTAGGATCTGGACATCTCTGGGGAGCCATTATTTGGCCTGCCATGAACTAGCTCTCTCCTCAGTTACTTACCCATGGGTCTTAAACATTGATATATGTTTGGGGGCAGGAGCCAGGAGAAGCAAAATAAGAACAGGATCTGGAAAACTGTGAGCAAAAGGATTCAAGTTCTTCATGAGAAGCTTCAGGGGAAAGGCTTCCAGTATCCCTATAATGAGGAAATAAAATACAAACATCTCAGAAACTGAGAAACTCCTCTGCATAATTTGCCAGCCAAGGCTGTATTTAGTGTTTGCTTGCAGAAGAAGGGTGGTTGTAAGACCCTTCTCTTTTCTCTCTAAACAGAGATTTTGTTGTGATAGGAAAAGTCATTGTGGAACTTGCTGCATTATATCACAGTGAATTTGAGTTCGATATTTGAGCACAGGGTAAATTAGAGCGAG
This sequence comes from Macrotus californicus, assembly GCA_007922815.1. Taxonomy (NCBI): domain Eukaryota; kingdom Metazoa; phylum Chordata; class Mammalia; order Chiroptera; family Phyllostomidae; genus Macrotus; species Macrotus californicus. The sequence continues at coordinate 28,316 of VMDR010009489.1, forward strand.
CAGAACACTGGGGCACACTCGCAACTGTTTTTACCTGAATTTTAGTTTAAAACAAAATTGCGACCACAACATGAATTGTGCTCCTTATGTTTATTTGCTCAGCTTCAAACGAAAGGTAAGTCCTACCTTGTTCCTGTGCAGACTATGTTCAACAAGCCCTCAACCATCCTGGATGGGCACAGGAACCTCAGACGCCCACCAGCTCCTCTCCCAGGGACTTGGGAACAAGACCCTATTGGAGGCTGCACGGGCACCTGGTACCTTGCCCTCATCACTTACTGTGTGCTCAGGATTGACCCTCCCAGGGTTCCTTCTGATTCTGCCAAAAATGTCTTTGATAGAAAGAGAGTGAGTGGGAAATAGCTCAGATGAGGTTTAACCCTAGGAGTTTTATAGTGTTGGTGCGCTCTATGACTTTGTAAGAGCCTATCTTTGAATTTCAAGTACTTTTCAGGACTATTCCTGAATCTGGGACTCTAGAGAGGTTGGAGAGGTCGGAAAACAAAAGGAAGCCCTCTGTGAGCCTCATTCTGTTGCCTTCCTTCTTGCCCTGACTGGTGCGGCTCGGTTGGGCATTATCCCGCAAAGCAAAAGGTCACCAGTTTGATTCCCAGTCAGGGCACATGGGTTATGGGTTTGGTCCCTCATTGGGGCATTTGTGAGAAGCAACCAATTGATGTATCTTTCTCACATCAATGTTCCTCTCCCTCTCTTTCTCCTCCCCTTCCCCTCTCTCTAAAAATAGACAAATAAAATCTTTTTTTTAAAAAAGGCTTCCTTCTCTTTTCTGTGTTTTGTAGGGGAGGTGACAAAATCTGAAAGATCTCTCTCCTGGCTTCAAAAGGAAATATGGAGGGAAGAGGAAGAGAAGGAATCAGCTCATCTTTGGAGAAAACTTTAGGTCTGTAACAACAACAAATATCAATTGTGGTGTGTGGCCTCAACCTTTCTGAAGGAAGTCCAGGCCACATTAAAATCCAGGGAATTTGCAATGGCGGCATTTGTGGTGGCTTGCAGATTTCCATTGGCGATTTCTTGAAAGCCAAAGAATTATAATTAAAATAAAAATGGATCCAATTATATCTGCCTCCTGACTGAAAGGATGGAGCTAGTAATGAGAATCACATGTCTTAACGGCAGTTCCTTCTATTTCCAAGCAAGTTGTCCCATGAGAGAAATTCCTGCTTTTCAGCAAAGCTCAGTAAACCACATTTCTCCTTCTTCTTCAGCTACTGTGGTTTTTCACTGATTTTTAATAGTCTCCGCAATGGCGCTCAGTCACAGTAAAAGCTCTCATTTCTCTCTTCTTGCTTCTATTTATACGGCAGGTCAGGGTGGCACAATATATCTTTTTTGTTTCAGAGACAGAGATCAGAAGAGTAGGAGTGCTCTGTCTTAATCAGCCCAGATGCACCCTACCAGGTGAGGCTGCTCAGGCCATTGCCACCTGGGATGTTGTTAGGGTATGCAGAGGTGGGCTAGGTGACCCAGGGAAGGAGAGGAGGTTTCTCGGTGGCCGGGGAAACCAGTCTTGGAGAGAATTTTACCCACTGAATGAGTGAGGTTCAGATAACGTGGTGGCCATCAATGTGCCTTGAAAACAGCAGAGGATGTTATTGGAGCAGAGTCCAATAGTTGCCAGGAATAGATTACATAATAGTCTTGCTCTTATCGTTACTACAGCCACTCACAATAGCTTTGGTCTGTGCAGTGCAGATCCATTTCAGCACAGCAGGGCATCCCAACATCCTTCCAGAAAGTCCTAGAAGCAAGAACAAGTGCAGAGCCAGTGCCCAGGTGTTATAAACATTTACAGACAAGTCTTTGTGTAGACACATATTTTTGTATCCTTATGAGCAACTTAAATATCTTCTTGGTGAAATAGCTATTAAAATCTTTTGCCTATTTTTAATTGTTATTTGATTTATTATTGAATTGTAAGAGTTCTTTATATATTCTAGATACAAATTCTTTTTCAGACATAGATTTACAAATATTTTCATAGACTGTGGTTCATCTTTTTATTTTCTAATGATATCTTTTGAAGAGCAAAAGTTTTTAATTTTGATGTAGTCCAGTTTATTAATTACTTCTTTTGGTATCATACTGTGCTTTATGTTCCATATCTAAGAACTCTGTCTAACCTAAGATCACAAAGATTTTCTACAATGTTTTCTTCTAGAAGTTTCATAGTTTTTGCTCTTACTTTTAAGCCTATGATTCATTTTGGGTTAACTTTTGTGCACGTTGGGAAGTAAGGGTCTAAGTTCATTTTTCTGTGTATGGATATCCGACTATCCCAGCAACATTTGTTGAAGATCATTCTTTTTCACCTGAACTGGTACCTTTGTTAAAAATCAATTGACCTTAAATATATGGATTTATTTTTGAACTCTCAATTCTGCTCCATTAATCTATATGTCTTCATTACTGTGGCTTTGTAGTAAGTTTTAAAAATGTGAGTCCTTCAAATTTGTTACTTTAAAAATTATTTTGGCTCTTCTAGACCTTTTGCATTTTCATATACATTTTAGGGTTGTCTTGTCAGTTATCACAAGAAATTCAGCTGGGATTTTGATAGGGATTCTGTTGGCCAATTTGAGGAGCACTGCCATCTTAATAACATTGTTTTTTTTAATCCATGAAAATAGAATACAACTACATTTATTTAGATCTTTAATTTCTCTCATAATGTTTTGTACTTTTCAGTGTACAAGGCTTGCATTTAAGTTAAGTTTACTTCTAACTATTTTGTTCTTTTGGACCCTATTGAGTTTTAGGCTGTTCATTGTAATTACAAAAGAAAAATTGACACTTTGTTTATCGATCTTTTGTTCTGAGATTTTCTACATACTGGATCATGCTTTCTGTGATTTAAAAGTCCTACTTTTTATTTTCTAATTCGCATATAACACACCTGGTTGATCCTTCTTGTTTTATTGTACTGGCTAGACTCCCGGCATAATGCTGAACAAGAGCAGTGAGAGTAGATGTCCTTTGCTTTCAACCTACTTGTGTCTTTGAATTGAAGGTATGTATCTTGCAGACAACACAGCTGGGTTTGCTTTTTTATCCAGTCTGACAAGGTCTGACTTTTGACTGTAATATTTATTCCATTCACATTTGATGTAATTATTCACATGGTTGGATTTATATGTATCATTTTGCATTTGTTTTTTATTTGCCTAATGTATCTTTGTTCTTATTTTAATTCATTTGTTTTTAAACTACATTTTTAGTTACTTGCTCTAGAAATCATAGTATGCATTTCAACATATCACAACCTACCTTGGGTTAATACTGTTTATCCAGTAACATATAGCAACTTTGGGCTGGCGTGGCTCAGTGGATTGAGTGCTGGCCTGTGAACCAAAGGGTTGCCGGTTCAATTCCCAGTCTACACCATATGCCTGGGTTGCGGGCCGGGTCCCCAGTTGGGGGAGATCAAGGGGCAGCCACACATCAATGTTTCTCTCCCTTTCTCCCTTCCTCTTTCTCTAGAAATAAATAAATAAAATCTTAAAAAAAAAAAAAAAACATAGCAACTTTGTCCCAACATTACTTCATTTTCTCCCTACCCCACTCTCATTCTTGTGCTTTAGTATTGCATATATTAATACATATATATGTTATAAACCCCCAAATATGCTCATTTTATATAAACATATTCCATTTAAAGAAATAATAGATAAGAGATAAAATATATGTAGTCATTGTCTTTTATAATTACCCACATTTTAACCATTACTTCTTTTTCCCATGGTTAATTTTCATTTTTATTTATTTAAACTTATTTTAAAGTCATTTCTAACTTATTGATAATTTACTTTTATTTTACATTTATTTTTAACTTACTACCCTTAAATTTCACCATTAAACACTGTTGACTGTGAGTCTAGAGTTTTGAAGTGTGAGGGTGGACTAATGGTTTTAAGGATTTGCTATATTAGACATTGAAGAATTACACAAAAGGATCTAGAGAATAGTAAAATCCATTTAGTGGCACAACTAAACTAGGGACAAAACAAATAAAATTTCCAGATGCAATTGCAGGAAAAACACATTCAGGACTGAACTGAGGTCCTTGATTGTTGTTAGAATCTCCCCTTGACTTCAGACTTCCGTCTTTGTCAGCATACAAAACTACTTAGTTGTATAAAGTCCCTATTAATCAGGAGAAACAGTAGCAACAGGACACACTGGACAGTGGGCGTGGCCAGTCTGAAGCAAGCAGGGCTGGCCAGAGGGTGTGAATTTGGCCCGTGGCTGCAGCTCAAGGTCAGGGTCTAAGGGGAGAACGGTGGGGTGCAGAAGTCTAGAGGCAGAATGGTTAGTGCACTCCTCAAAAAACTTTGTTTTCCAAACTAGTTCCTAGGATGCTTTCTCAAATAGGGACATTTTAACCATTTTTACTCTCCATTTCTTCTTGTGTATTCAACTTACCAATTGGAGTCATTTTCTTTCATCCTGAAGGACTTCCTTCGGTATTTTTTGTAAGGTGTGTCTGTTAGCATCACATTATCTCAATCTTTGTTTATCTGAGAATATATTTATTTCACTTTTCATTTTTTTAAGTATCATTTTGCTGGATATAGAATTCTTGGCTGACAATTGTTTCTTTCAGTACTTTGAATATGTCCTTCAACTGCTTTCTGGCCTTCATTGTTTCAGAAGAGATTGAGCCATTATTTGTATTGTTCTCTAGATGATTAGTTTTTTCTTGCTGCTTTCAAGACTTCCTCTTTGTTTTTGCCATCAAGAGTTTGATGTGACTGAGTGAAGATCTCTGTGTTCTTTCTGCTTGGGATTCATGAATTTATAGATTGATGCTTTCATCAGATTTGAGAGATTTTCAGACATTATTTCTTAAAAAAGTTTTGTTGCCTTTTCTCTCTCCTCTTATTCTGGGACTCCCATTATGTCATTGGTATGCTTAATGTTGTTTCACAGGTCTCTGAAAA